>PVKE010006726.1:0-53241 GCA_004027555.1 Craseonycteris thonglongyai
GGGGGTGGGGGAATTACACAGAGATGGAGGAAGAACAAATATAAGATAGTTATGTAACCCAGAAGACCACAACGTATTTCCAGAAGGACCTTTTGAAATGGCTGTGTCTCTTAAAAGTCCTTGTGGGGATGGGGGAAGGCGACAGAAGAAAGAATAAATCATTCATGGTTCTGGCCTCCCATTGGTCAAAGCATCGCATTCGTAATGGCAAAGGGTCGCTCCTGCATGGCGGTGTGTACAGCAGACTCCTGCCTCAGCTGTAAGGGAGAAACCCTGGGGTGTATAACTTCTTTAAGATGAGCATTTCACCACAACTATCAGTGTCAAAAAAGGTATTTTAAACTTCCAGTAAAGAGTGCTAAAATTTTATAATATGGGCCAATGAAATCATATTTTTAAAACATGCAACCCAGACGTATCCAGCCCATTTTAAGCCCTAAAGAGGTTCTTGCAAATGTACAAAGATGACATGTATCAGGGCGGTCCGGAAAGTATCCAGCTATGTAATATGAAAGATAGAGGCATTAGTGGCTGGATGTTTTCCCAGAGAGTGTGTGCGCATGCACCTGTGTGTGTGTACTGGGGTTGCCAAAAATTGTTGCACATTTTAAGAGATGTTAGCTATATATTACATAAATGTTGACGGTAACCACTTGGAGCACCTCTTGTAATTGCAGAAGTCAAAGATGACTTGTATTCATTTTTATATTGGTATATATTGAGTATAACGATTTTAATACAGTTTTTTCCTTTCATAAAATATGTATATATTTTTGGTGTATATATATATATATATATATATATATATATATATATATATACACATATATATATATATATATACACACACACACACACACATATAGCAAAATAAAAAATAATTAAAACAAAGTTTTATCATAAGGATAAATTTCCTCCAATGAAATATATAGCATCGCAAGTATTCTAGAGTTGCACATACCTCTGATGATTCTTACAAACAAAATATTAAGTAAAAAAGACAACAAAATCAGAATAATGCGATTTATGACATGTAAAAATGTGAAAAACAATAGCATACGTTGTTTAGGTATATGCATAGCTGTAGTAAAAGTATAACAACATGAACAGGGATGTTTAAATTTAAGATAAATTCTAAAGTAGGAGAGTGGAGAAGGAGAAAAGTATAAAGGGGTACCAAATGTAATTGTTGTGTTTTATATTTTAAGCTGAACTGTGGGTCCCTTGCACGTTAATGATGATATATTTTGTGAAATATTTTTAAGGTAAGATTAAGAAAAGTTAGCTTGGGAATGCCAGGATGGCTTAGCAGGTTAAGAACTTGCTTTGCAGCCCCAGGGTCTGAGGATCAAATTCCAGCCCTGGCCCGTGCGGACCCATACGCTGAACTGGGGTATGGCCTCCAGTTTGGTTCTTGCTGAGGTGAGCTTCCCATGTGGGAGACCCCCAGTTCGTCCCCCAGCTTGTGTAGGCGTGCCTCCCATGCACCTGTGTGGAATGAAACTATATCGGAAACTGATGACATACAACTATAGAGACTGCTCTGGGCCCTCCCTCTTTTCTCTGGCTCTCTCTGGCTCTGGCTCTCTATCAGAAACCATAAAATAAATCTTTAAAAAAAAGTTAGCTTTACTTAATTAGAAACTTTGTTCAGAACATTATTACTGTGTTTGAAATTTGATGTGTAAACAATAACCTTTCATGTCCAGAATACCATACAAATTCAGGTGTTTGGTAAAATCTCAGATAAGATAGAATAATAATGCTCAATTTTAAACTGTACTTTTTATTACATTATTTTTTAAAGATTTGTTGTTTCAGAGAAGTTGGGGGTGGGGGGGAAGAAAGAGAGAGAAGTGGGGAGGGCCCAGAGCAGTCTCCATAGTTGTAACATCATTAGTTGTACATCATGAGTTGTGACATAGTTTCATTCCACACAGGTGGATATGGGGCTGCCGGGGGTGGGAACTGAACTGGGGGCCTCCTGCATTGGAGTTGAGAACCTTCACCATCGAAGCATCTGCAGTTACCAGTTGTGCCCCAGTTCAGCATATGGGTTTGCACGGGCTGAGGCAGGGATTCAATCCCCAGACCTCATGGTTGCAAGGCAAGTGCTCACTCAACCTTCTGAGCTATCCTGGCATCCCTATTTGCTTACATTTTTGATAAGAGAATATAAAGCACAATTGAAGAAACTGGGATGTGTATAACTTAAATAGCTGTACTTCCAGGATGGTTGCAAAAAATAGGTATCTGAAACTTAAGAACTATACGTGGATATCTCATATACAGCAACATTTTATTAATAGCATGTTTCTCTTATTTAACAGCCCTAATACAGTCCAGGTGAAACAGTGAATGAACAGTGTTCACCTGATCTGTGAACAAAATAGTAGTAGAATAATAATAAGAGATAGCAAACGTTTATTGATCTATGTGCCAGACATTGTGTAGAACACTATATGTATATGTAATCCTCACAATATCTCTTGGAAGTAGGTACCATTATTATCCTAACTTTATAAGAAACTGAGGAAGCATGCCCAAGATTGCCTAACCAGTGACCAATGAAGCAAACATTTGACCTTAGGCAGTCTGGATTGAGAAATACTACATTATGTTACCTTTTTGTGGATTATACTTGTAGTAATATAACAAAATTTCAAAGCCAGGCCTATTTTCAAGTATTTTGCACCATTATCCTATGTTTACACTCAAGGTTTTCACACCATTTTTTCTGATTTGGGGGTTTAGTAATATGATCACCATGATACTATAGAAAGAGGAGCCAGAAAACATGGTCTCATTTTCAACTGCTACTAACTTCAGTAGTTTGAGACAAATCTCTGGTCTTTACTTTTCTCAAGAGAAAACCCTGGATGATACTCCTTGAAGTCCTTTTCAACTCCAAGAGAGAAAAATAATACTTAAAAAGGTGCTCACAGCTAGTTACCAACCTCAGCATCATGGCAGAGTAAGAAGGTTCCTTTTTTTCTCCCTTTAAATTTACAAGTTGGACAACTATAACTCAACAAAAAAATCCCCTGCTCTACACACAAACACACCTGAAAGATCCATGCACTGGGACGTCTGACGTATTATTCACAATAGCCAAGACATGGAAAAACTTTACTGTCCTTTGAGAGATGATTAAAGAAAATGTGGTGTGTGCGCGGTAGAATACTATGCAGTCCTAAAAAAGATGAAATATTGCCATTTGTCACAACATGGATGGATCTTGAGAGTATCATGTAAGTCAGGGTTGGACAAAATATTCATCGCAGTCCACTGGTGGGCCACCAAGCAATTTTGGAGTGACTGCCTAAATTAAGAAAAAAGGGTTGTAGTGGAGGCCACATTATGCCAGAGCCTAGTGGCTAGGCAGCTAAATGTAAAAGAAACACATTTTTTTGCATGCACACGTACAGCTGCTAGAGGTGAGAATCAGCTCTTCATAATCAAGGCGACTATATGTACTTGAGCAAGTAAATATGAATAGCTAGTGGACCTCAACACTTGGAGAAACTTAAAAATAGCCCTTGCCTTGAAAACGTCTGTCCAGGCCTATGCTAAGTGAAATGAGTCAAACAGAAAAGGACAAGTATGATTTCACTCATATGTAGAATATAAAACAAAAAGCAACAAATGAACAAACAAAAACTGGTAGGTACAGACAGAAGAATGGCGGTTAGCAGAGGGGGAGGGGTCTAGGGTAGAAGACAAAATGGGTAAATGGGGACAAACACATGGTGACGGAAACGCACCACACTTCCAATGGTGAGCTCACAATAGAACATAGAGATGTCATATGTTAAAGTTGTATACCTGAAAGGTATATGTTATTAACCAATGTTACCCCCAATACATTTAAAAGATGTCCACAATAATTCAATTCTAGGAGAGAAAAAGATTTAAAAGTAAAAGTGAATGAGCATTGTGTATTTAATTAATTTGAGTGTTTTACATTTTTTAATACAAAGAATTATGTCTATAAACTTGAAAAATCGGGAAAGCTGTGATGGCTCAGAGGGTTAAGCGTTCGCTTTGAAGCCCCGAGGATCGAGTCCCAGCCCGGGCCCATGCGGACCCACATGCTGAGCTGGGGTGTGTACCCAGTTCAGTTCTTGCTGGGGCCTATGTGGGGGGCTCCTGGCCCAGTTCCTGCCCTGTGCAGCCCTGTGCCCACCTGTGGAGTGAAACTATATGGAAAACTAATGCTGTCAACTATGGAGACGGCTCTGGGCCCTCCCCCTTCTCTCTGTCTCTCTCTGTCTGTTTCTCTCTGTCAAAAATCAATAAAATAAATCTTAAAAAACAAACAAACAAACAAACAAAAACTTGGAAAATGCCTCTAAAAATGTACAAACTAGCTCATTAAATAGTTTTATGTAAGAGAATGAGTAAATCGAACTAACTTTTGCTAGATTGCTATGTACATTATACGTTTTTTCTTTAATTTTTAGAAAGTTGGGCACAAAACAATGCTGAAACCTGCTTCTTAACTTGGCATCAGAACAGAGCTATCGTTGAAAGTTTGATTTACAGAGAAATCATGGTTCGACTGACATTGGATCTCATTGCCAAACGCAGCCATCTTAAACCTCGAAAAGAAGAAACCATTTCACAGTACCTGAAGAAAATAACTCATATAAAATTTTCAGACAGAAATATAGATGCAATTGTAAGAACTCTGAAATTTTCTATTTTTATATAATCAATGATGTAAAGCTTAGATATTGATGTTTAGGGCATAACTTCTTATTAACTATATTTTTATTATACTTATTAACTGTATTTTCATTAGCCAGCTTTACATTGTGTTTGATGTTAATTTCCTACTTGTAATGTTAAACTTATTAAGTCTATAAAATATACCATTGTGAATGTTACATACTCTATAGCGTAGCAAACTAGATTTAAAGGTGTATTGTTGGAAATCATTTCAAAGATAATTGCTTACGTATAACACCAGAACCTTGGAATATTAATTTTTAACATATAAACTATTGAGAAGGGGGTGCCAGGATGGCTCAGTGGGTTGAGCGCTCTCCTTGCGGCCTCCGGCCCATGAGGACCCATATGCTGAACTGGGGCGTGCTTCCCACGTGGCAGGCCCTGCCTGTTCCCACCCTGAGTGGCCCAGCAACCACCTGTGACAAATGAAACTATGTCAAAAACTGATGACGTACAACTATGGAGACTGCTCTGGGCCTCCCCTTCTCTCTGTCTCTGTCTCTCTGTCAAAAACAATAAAATAAAATATGTATTCAGGAAAAATATTGAGAACTAACTATGAGTAAAATCTTTTTTGCACATAATTTAACTGGTTAGGTAAATGTAGGTTATATTTTGTCATTATATCAGACAAGATTATGTTTACTTATCTGAAACTACATTGGTTTTAATTTGGGAAATTTTAAAAGCAGCAATAACCCAGTTAGGCTATTTGTATTGGTATCTATTGCCTACAATAAAATGCTAAAGACTGTATAAAGATGAGAGAAATTTTCTCCGAAACATATAAGTTACGTGAGGGCAAGGATCACGTCTATTTTGTTCACATCACCCTAAATCCCCCCATCCGATACTGTGTCTGACTCATTTTATGTGCTTAATAAATATTTATTGAGTGAATGAATAAAAAAAACAACAAAGCCCCAGTCAAAATTGTCATTAAGACAACTGGGTTTTGTTTTGTTTGTTTGTTTGTTTGTTTTTTAACAGAGATCCTACTCAGCTTCCATTCTATATCTTTTCTAGGTTCCTGGTGATCCTTCTCCCCATGAATCAATTTGCCAAAAGTTCATGTTTCTCTTTTGTTGTCCAGAGCTCTCTGTCTCATCACACCATATACAGGCTGTGTTCTCTGGAGCCTCCATTTAACGTTCTCTGGCCCCTCACAATTAATGCTCCTTCGCTCTAAATGACCTTTGTTAGTTGGAAAGCACACTGGTGAAAAGTAATTGCACTATTTTAAGAATAACTTGTAAATTTTTTATTTTTTTTTTGACATAGGAACTTTCTTTTTTTAATTTAACGACGGAAACAAAATCTAAAAGCGCAGCTTCTGGAAGAACCATTTGTTCTTGCCGGTCTTATACCTCTCTTCCAACTTGACCTTGGCCTCCCGTCGGGCCTTGCACTTCAGAGCAGGGTCTCTGAAGACATCTTTGTTGACAACAGTTTTGTCCAAAGGGATATCCACAGAGTACCTTGTGGGCATGAGGTGATTGTAGTTATAAACTTTCACAAAAGACTTGATCTTTGACCTCTTAGCTATTTTCTTCTTGCCCCTGGCAGCTGTCACTTTTCAGGGATAGCGGTCAATTCCAGCCACCAGAGCATGGCTGTAGGGGCGGTCTGAGGTGCCATCATCACTGTTCTTCACCATGACCGCTTTACGTCCGGAGTAGCGTCCGGCCAGGACCAGCACCACCTTCCCAGGTTTCATAAACTTGCCCATTTCGACAGCAGCCACTCGGGCCTACAGCGGAAAGGAAAGAACTACCTCTAATTTGTAAACTTAAAGTTTCCAAGATGTAGTTGTATTTTGAAAGATCGTACTTAATGAAAGCTGAGATATTCTTGAGAAAACTTTATTCTCTCTCTTGCTGACTCAACCACCACATAAGTAATGACTGCCTTTAAAAATACCTTTGGGGAAGCCGGGATGGCTCAGTGGGTTAAGCGCTCACTTTGCAGCGCTGGGGACCGAGGATCGAATCCCGGCCCCGGCCCGTGTGGAGCCATATGCTGAACTGGGAGCTCCCCCAGTTCAGTTCTCTCTCTGTCTCTGTATCTCTCTCTCTCTCTCTCTCTCTCTCTCTCTCTGTTAATAAACAATTATAAATAAATAAATAAATATTAAAAAAAAACAAAAACAAAACAAAACAAAAATACATTTACTTACATTCTTATCTCAAAAGTAATTGCTGTTCATGTATATAAAGTAGATATAAAAGAAACTGACTTGTAATTCTACCATGCAGAGAAAACCACTATTAATGAACATTTAGGTAATGTCCTTCTTTTTTCTAGGTATATATTCATATTCTTTTGCAACAGTGAATCACTGAATTTACTGTTCTCATTTTATTATGAGATCTATAAGATATTACCAAAGAAACTAAAGGAAATTTAATGAGAATACAGTATTTCCTTCAATAGTTTCTTTATTAATCCATTGTTCTTAATATCTAGATGACTTCCAGTTTTCAGTATTATAAATCACAACAGTTTGTTTCCAATCCTACAGAATGATTAAGCCCTGCTTTAAAATGTTGGAGCAATAATTTATTAAATGTTTCAATTTCCAGAGGAACCTAACTGCTTCTATGGAAAATTGCTTACACTGGGAAAATCTTTCTTAAATACATTTTATTGATACAGAATACTAAAACCTAGAACTAATTTTGTAATCATTCTAGTCTTGTTTTGACTGTGCTAAAAGCAAAGAAATACTGTTCTTTTATATTAATCTTAGGAAATTTACAGAATGATTAAGTAAAAAAACTTTCTTAAAAACAAGCTTCTAAATTTTCAGGAGAAGTTAAGTATGACTTGTTTTTGTTTTCTTTTTAGGATGACCTCTCTCTTTGCAAAAATCTTAGTGTTTTATATTTGTATGATAACCGTATTAGTCAAATCACTAATTTGAATTTTGCCACAAATCTGACCCACCTGTACCTACAAAATAACTGTATTTCATGTATAGAGAACCTGGAGTCATTGAAGAAACTGGAGAAACTGTAAGTGCTTTTCTTTTTTTTTTTTTTTTTAAGTAGTGTAATTGTCATCGTTACAGTAATATTTTTGCATGCAGGTACTTCTATTATCTGCAGTTTTGTAGTATAGCCTCAATTGTTATTTTCTGTTAGTATTATTAGTATGAAATAAATTGTTTTAAATCTAATACCTGACAGTTGGTGTTTTAGTAAACCTGGTATACTTTCCTTTTGCAGGAGGCAAGTTGTCCTAAGGGCTTATAGGCATATACCCAGAAACATCTTTATGGACTAGGTGCAACTGGTGAAAAATGTTTCCATGGAACCCAAATGAGTTCTGTGTCTTTCAGAACCACACATCTCAAAAGGGTAGAATCAGAAAGTTGATAATGCTCATGTAGATTTGACTGTAAAAAGGCCATTACTGCTTATAATTTAAACAATGAAGACTGGTGGGTATAATTTCCACAGATCGTTATCAGTGCTCCCAAAAAGTGTGTCAGGGGCCTAAGAATGGGGAGGTAGAAGAGAGATGGGACAAGCTTATTAAAAATGCAGATTGCTGGGTTACAAGCCAAAGAGCCAAATCAGACTCTCTGAAAATTAGGTCCACAAATCTTCATTTTAAAGATTTATTTTTATTGTTTTTGACAGAGAGAGAGATACAGAGGCAGAGACAGAGAAGGGGGAGGGCCCAGAACAGTCTCCATAGCTGCACATCATTGGTTTTTCCACATAGTTTCATTCCACAGGTGGGCGCGAGGCTGCACAGGGCAGGAACTGGGCCAGGGTCTCACCCTGGTGAGAACTGAACTAGGGGCACTCCCCAGCTCAGCATATGGGTCCACACGGGACGGGGCCGGGATTCGATCCTCGGTCCCTGGGGCTGCAAAGTGAACACTCAACCCACGGAGCCATCCCGGCTTCCCCTTATAAATCTTTATTTTAAAACCTATAGCCCAGGTGATTCTTCTGCACCCTAAAATATGAAGAGCACTGGTGGATAGTTTAATAAGGGCTATTCCAATTCTCTGACCAAAAAAAAAAACACCAAACAAACTTATTTCTTAGACTAAATTATGCCTAAGAATCATATATAATAGCTAAACCTTTCATTGATTCAATATGAAGCAAACATTTTGCATGTTTAATTTTCACAAAGCTCAATGATTTTGTTACTATGTTTTCATCATATCTACAGACCACAATGTTCTCAGGATGTCTATTTAAAGTTATGTCTTACATTTTGCAGGTATCTTGGAGGCAATTATATCGCTGTCATAGAAGGTTTAGAAGAACTAGAAGGACTAAGAGAGCTTCACGTTGAGAGTCAGAGGCTTCCCCTCGGAGAAAAGCTTCTCTTTGATCCACGAACTCTTCATTCTCTGGCGGTAAGGCCACACTTGCATATTCTGACAAAGCATATAGCGATTAAGTTATAAGGGAACAGAAGGTGGTGATGGTGTATTTGGACATTGCACATTTATAGGGCCAACCGAGAATGTACGTGAGGGCTAAAAATAATTTTCCCACATAATATCTCAGACACTCAGCAGCTATAAAATGAGGATATTACCTGCCTTAAGGCAACTGGAAGGATCAAAAGAAGGATGTTACAAGGTTATGCAAAGGTTGAAGTTCTAAAACACATGTTAATTTGTTCATAAATTACATCTTGATAATTATCATGACTCAAAATTTAAAATTTTAGAAAAAGGCCTAAGGAAAGAGAAATGCACAATTATTTGGCAAAAATTTTAAACAACCTATAGAATCATGATAATGATTAAGTTATTTATTTATTTATTTTGCTGGATTCTGATTTGATTGTAGGTTGCATTACATATGACTCTGCCTCATCAGAAGCAGGTAGATATGGGAGCACTAAATTTGATGCTTCAGCTGTCACCTATCAATTGTTCAAATTACATGGGGGTGTCACAGTGAGAAGCCAAAGGGCATCACGGAGGCTTTTGCTAACCCTCAAAACAGGATTTGTTAGGATACTTAGCTTCAATTTTGGGGCAAAGGACAGAAATAGGACATGGTTGTTGTATTCACAGATTTCGCTGGTTTTATTTTAAAAAGGGCCCAGAAATGGAGGACAGTATATGGTTTCTGAACCGTATTGTTATACAAATTGTTATACATTTAAAGGATAACCATAAAGGATAATGCTTTAAATTAGAAGAAAAAGAAGTGACGTGGTTTTTATCCTACCTCCCTCTACCCTCCCCAGAGAATCAACTGCGTCTCACCTCAACCTCAACTGATCCAAGTAGACTGACCCCACTGCGAGGATGGCTGGCTTTACTACAAAACACCACTGAAAATATTTATGCTGACTCAATTTTTGCATATATTCAAGCAGATTAATAAATTCTAAATATAAGACATAATATATTAAGCTGTATTTCAAGTCTTAAAAATATCAGGAAACTCCAATAAATTTAACAATTAAAAAAATGTCAGAAAGTATCTTCTCTGTGTGTTAGTTGTGTGGATGCCTGAGTGGGTAGACTCTGCGATCCCTGGGCCTTGGCTTTTAAGATGGCTTTCATTTAGTGTTGCTCTATTGTATATTTATGTCCTCATTAACAGCTGATATTGAAATTGTTGTTAGTTAGCTAATTGTTATTCTAAATGGGTTCTGAATATATGCAATGTCAAGGGTAAAACTATGTAAAGAAAGATACAAATAGCAGATATTCTTTCATTCTTGGTCACTGTTTCCTATTCTGAAAAACTAAGACAAACATAATTTTTTCCTGTGTAAGTATAGATCTTAGTGACAACACAAAATAAAATTTTCTTAAACTGAAATAAGCTCATTTTCTACATTATGTTATCATTTGTTTATTGAGGCACCTTCTTTCTTTGCTTCTTAATTCTTGGCCTTTTTCCATAAATTTCTCTTACATCCCAGTCAAACTTACAAAAAATAGCAAGTTATATCACAATTACTACAGTCCCATCTGAAAAAATATGACATGAAAAAAAAATCTCATGGCTTTTTATTTTCATGCCTAAAGTGTAAAACAGCCTGAACTGATAAATCTTAAATTTTTTACAGATTAGGTTTTTGGTTCCTATATATATAGTATTTAATTAGACTATTTACTAATACTAATTTAATTATTTTTTTACAGAAATCCCTCTCTATATTGAATATCAGCAATAATAACATTGATGACATAAGAGACTTAGAAATTCTGGAGAATCTTAATCAGCTCATAGCAGTTGACAATCAACTTCTGCATGTGAAGGTAGTGTAAAGAAAATTAATTTTAAAATATTTACATGAAATTGTGATTGAAATGGCTATAAAATGTATTACTTTAAAAACCATTCTGGATTTGTTCTAAAATTAGCTTAAGAATCTCTCCTTCTTAATGTATCTACCTGCATTATTCTGCTCTCTTACCAGGTTTTCTCTTCCATACCCCAATGCCTCCCTCCCTCACCAACAGGAAAAATTTTCTCAGAGAAGGAACTATATCTTTTTCCTCTCTTTTATATTTCCATCAGGCATTTTCCTCTAGAGACTGGATTTCTTGCTCCTTAATTCTGGTTTCCCAGTTAATGAGTTTCTAGTAACTGTGTGACTAGACCTGAACTTTCTCCTGGCTGCTCCTTCTTAGGGAAGTGCCTTGACCTTGAACTTGTTCTAGTTTGTACTAGCTTTGTTCACATCATATTACATCATAGTATGCCATATTCATTCAATTATCCATTCATTCAAATACGGATTGAGCGCCTACATATTTGTCAGGCACTATGCTACTCAGTGTAGAGCAGAGGAAAGAAGGTTTCAGTGGATAAATATCTAAGACTTAAAAATCAATAAGTAGCAGTTGTTATTTTTTTTTTTTTTAAGATTTATTTTCTTGATTTTTGACAGAGAGAAACAGAAACAGAGAGAGACAGAGAGAAGGGGGAGAGCCCAGAGCAGTCTCCATAGTTAACAACATTAGTTTTCCATATAGTTTCACTCCACAGGCGGCACAGGGCTGCACAGGGCAGGAACTGGGCCGGGAGCCTCCCGCATAGGCCCTGGCAAGAACTGAACTGGGAGCACACCCCAGTTCAGCATATGAGTCCACCTGGGCCGGGGCCGGGATTCGATCCTCGGTTTCCGGAGCTTCAAAGCGAGCGCTTAACCCGCTGAGCCATCCCTGTTTTCCCTAGCAGTTATTATTTAGCAATGTGGAGGTGGTAACTGTGTATAGAAATAGCTGATAAAGTTGGAAGTGGTTTTGTTACAAGCTCTAAGGTACTCTTTAAGCTCTGTTTAAACCCTATGGTCTTATTTGATTTTTTTATTTGATTTTTTAAAACTGTGTTGATTGCTTTGCTTTGCTTTTTAAAAATCTAATTTAAAAAAGAGTGATTGGTTGGTTAGGAACATTTGTTAATATAATTCTGTTATCATATATCACCATATCCCCAGTTACACTGAGAGCCTTTACGAGAAAGGAATTTCTGTTGATTTCAGGATTCTCTAGAGCTCAGCCCAGTGCCTGGCACACAGTAGGCAACTACTACATGTTTATCAAATGAATGAATACAGGAACAATTAAAAAATATTCAACTATCTGGGGAAGAAATGCAAACCATTCAGCTACTTCCAGAGGCTAGGATATGCCGAGAGTTGCTCTTCCCTCCCAGGGAGCAAGGCTGAAATATCAAGTTATTTTACTTCCAGCAAGAAGACACAGCAGTTAAAAACACCTAGACACAGCTTCTTGGGAGTCTGAATATAGACTTGCCCAGGGTTTGCTTGAAACGTACTTTTGTGGTCTATTTTAAGTCATCCTCTAAAGGCTTAATCAAAGGACATGTTGAAGTTCAACATCAGAAAACCAACTTGTGTCCCTGCATATGAGTATATTCCTGGGGTCAGATTTCCATTTTGGGGCTTTAATTTTTCCATTCTTTATGCTCATTGATTGAAGTTGCCCCAACGCTGCTGACATCAAACCCTGTGCCACAGGAGAGAAAGCTCAACATGCAATACAGGTCACTGACATCCATCCTAAGAATCTTCAGCAACAGACAGCTTTGTGCCATGGGGAAAAAGAAGTGGACACCATTAGCGAATCCTAACAAAGCCACTATAATTAGCCAAGGTTTTTAGCACCAGAGCAGCTGCTTTGATAGGGGCAGCCACCCATAGAAAATACCTGAAATGATAAAAATGAAAACGTAATGGTCCCTTAGGATGGACGGTTAAATAACTGAATCTTCCCATCAAGATTCTAGTTTGAGCAGTGAGAAGAAAAGGTATTTAAGGAAGTTTAAATGAAACACATGTAACAAGGAAAAGTATTACCATGGCAACTGAAATCCTGGGGCTCTGTGAAAGAAAGAGTAAGAAAAGAAAAGAGAAAATTGGGTCACTAGGACATATAGACATTCCCAAACAATGCCCATGTCCTAGCCTACTGAAGGCCCTAGGACCACAGAGCAGAGGCTACAGTAGAGGCGAGGCACAGGATAAGGACCTAAAATAAGTTGGCTGGCCAAGTGGCTTCCGTCCTTCCTGCTACTTAGGATTCTGTTCCCTTCCCTCTCGCTCCTACAGTCTCACAGCTGCCAAGGACTACTTTTTGCAATATCCTCTGACCCCACCCTCATCTCTCCTGTTCCCTAGTCCAAAGCTGGTCCCAGACAGAGACCTAGGGCAGAGGAGAGGGGTGTGGAGGTCGCAGAAGAGACCAGCAAGAAACAGAAGATAAACACTGTCTTTCCTCCCTTTCCATGTCTGCAGCTCCCCTCATCAGCAATTTTTTCAAAATGGTTCCATATAATTTCTCCTTTATAATCCCGTCCTGCTTCTGAATTCAGATCCATTCATTCATGCATGCATTCATTCCTTCCTAACTATTCATTCAAAACATCTACTACATGGCAGCACATGCTAGACAATGGGGGAGACAAAAGTGAGCAAAGAGAAAAAGATATGGCCCCTGGCCTCAAAGAGCTCTGGAGATTGAGGGGAAGGGAAACATTAGGCATACAACCACCCCAAAACATATAAATTGCACCCGTGTCAAGCACTACAACGTAGAAGTATGTGGCAATGAGAGATAGTGGGAATTTGCCTGTTAGGGAACTCAGTGAAGGGATTGATGAGTTGAGCTCTGAGAGAACAGAGAGCTTATAGATAAAGAGAATAGCATGTACAAAGGCCCCGGGGCATGTGCTAGCATGGCAAAGGGACAGGAATCAGAGAGGGAAGGCGGAGCATAGTGCAAATAGAGGCTGGTAGGTAGAAGTTGCATAGGTCATAGTAAGAGAGTTTTGTCTATCCTAAGAACCATGGGGAGCCACTGAAGGTGTTTAAGTCAGGGTGAAGCAATTATAGCTTAGCATTTTGAAAAGATCGGCATGGCTACAGTGTGGAGACTAGACTGGAAGAGGCCAGGCCAATTAGGAAGTGAGAGATGATGGAAACTTGAATAGGATTGGGGTGGAAATGGAGTGCACAGACTGAAAGTAAAAGGGACGGGACTAGGTGGTGATATAAAGAAGGTTGAAGAAGTAGTCAGGAATGGTTCCCTGGCTTCTGCCAGGAGACTCAAGAGTCAGGTTTGGGAGAGAAGGAGAAGACCGTGAGTTTGGGTCATGTAGAATTTAACGAGCCTTTTAAATGTTTCAGAGAAAATCTCAAGTAGACAATTATATATATGAGACCAGAGCTCAGTGGACAGAAGAATGTGGGAAGTCTCCAGCACAGCGGTTAAGTGGTCACTGAACCTGGCATCATGGGTGAAATTGCCTAGATATAGGAGAGAGCGTATAATGAAATGCTCAACGTGGTGCCCCACCAAAGCTGGTTCCTCCCCTCACATGCAGAAAACCCTTCCTTCCTTGGTATAATAGATGTTTTTCAACGTGGCCATTCTTTCTTCTGTAAAGGGGCTGCATATATGAGGTAAACAGAGAACGTGGTGGGTCATTGGAGAAAAATGTTTTTCTAGCCCTGATTTTACATTCTGCTATGGTTCGAGAGGAATAAATGTAGATGATAGAAAAGCAACAGAATTGATCCATAATAGTCTGCCCCTGGGTGGCTGCGCCTGCTCCCCAGAGGGACCACCAGGGCTCAGGGAACATAGTGATGTAATGGGGAGATTTCGGAGCACTGTCAGTCACCACACAGACATCCTCTGGGTCAAGTTTGCCCAAACCACAGCCCGTGGGCTGCACGCAGCCCAGCACGGCGTTGAATGTGGCCCAACACAGATACGTAAACTTTCTTAAAACATGATGAGATTTTTTTGCAATTTTTTTTTTTTTTTTACCTCATCAGTTATTATTAATGTTAGTGTATTGTATGTGTGGCCCAAGACAATTCTTCTTCTTCCAGTGTGGCCCAGGGAAGCCAAAAGGTTGGACACCCCTGCTTCAGACTTTTTCTCAATTAAATAGATCGTTTTTAATGGGCCGACTCGGGCAACAGCCCACCAGGTATACATTGTTTTTTCTGAGGTGTTCTTCGTTCACAAAAGCAACTTTGAGAAAACAGCCTATTTATACTTTAGGGATTTCTATGGTCAGAGGTTTGGTACTTAGGGGGTCAGAGACTCATGCAGGATCCAAGGAGCCTGAGAAATGTGGATTCACAAAGCCTTAAAGGGTACATGCAGTCAGTAGGGTAAGATGCTCCAAAGAACTGAGACTGAGAAAGTCCGAGATCGGCAACGTGATAAGGTAATAAGTGATAAGGTTAGCAGTCCCTGTTCAGAAGCTCCAGACTATGGGGGTTCCCAGTGACAGAGGAAGCAGAGGCAGAGGCTTAGACCCTTATAAACTCCAAATGTGGTCCGAGGACCAGCAGCCTCAGCTTGGAAACTGTAGACTCTCAGCTTCTGCACCAGACCTCACGAATCAGAACCTGAATTCCTTCAATAAGATCCCTAGGATTCTTAAGCACGTAAAGTTTGAGAAGCACTGGTCTGGACTACTATACTTTCAAGAGGTGTGACAGTAGGTAAGAGACAGAGAAGAGGGAGAGATTCAAAATGAAAATGCAAAAAAAGAAGATTCCAAGAGGAGAAGGCCAGTGAAAGAGGAGACAGGATCAGGAGAACCGATTTATTTGGGTAAAGAGGTGGGGCCTTTTGTTGAGAAAAATGCACAAGAGGAATGGAAGAGGAAATGTGAGACTGAAAGCAAATGACTGAGAAAACTCTAGGTGGATGACCCAGTTCTCCCCGATAAAATTGGTGTCAAAGTCAACCCTTGACAAAGAGCAAGGTTTTAGGTCAAACAATACTCCATGGTTTAGAAATGTTCTTTAATTCACAGGGGTATCATTTAAATGACATTTGCTTTTGGTTAATATTTCTTTGCATTTCTTCTATAACTCTTTTAAATAGGTATGCATCAATGTATTAAAATAGTAAGTGCTTTAATGATCATTTACAATAAAACTTTTGCATTTCTCCAAGTAGCTTGATAAGCCATGAACTTCAATAGGGCCAACATTATATAGCTTGCTGACAGATTAAGTCAAATAAATACCGTGGTTGCAAAAATACATAAATAAAACAATTTTTAAAAATCAATACTAACAGTTTTTATGTCTGTAAAGTTTGCTAAATCAATAAAATGATCTGAAAAGTTCATCTCACAGTCATATATATTAGTGATTTACTTCATTGGTTTTCTGATGACCATTTATCAAGAGGTAAAGCATCTTCAGAATGAACGGTGGAAATAAAAAATTTGACGTGCTTGCCTCTTATATAAACTAAATATTTGATTTATAAGACACAAACGAACAAACCACCATGACCTGTCATGTTTTTTCAGTTTCTAATTTATTCAACCTCTGTTCAATATCGATCCTGACAAGGAGAGTAACCCAAAGATAAATGTATTCGCTCCACAGTTTAGTCAAGAACAAGCCAAAAATTATAGATTTTCCCCAGGCAGATGATGACAGGCAGTCAGGGGGATGACAAATGGCTGTCTTTAGATTCGGTTAGGACAGTTGGGCCCATCGTTTCCGATAAAGATTGGAGCACGCTGGTCACATACAGGTTCATCAGTGGCCATCATTAACTGTGGAGGGAGCACAGGCCGGGCTGCAGGCACCCAGCACCCGCCCTGCACGGGAAGCAGAATTGGCTCCTCAGGATTTTGCAGCACTCCTCTGAGTGATAGCATGACACGATCATTTATCAAACAGAGACTATCCAGAAAAGTGTCTGCTCCCTCTAGTAACGTATTGAAGGGCAGGAAAGTGAAAGCATTTTATTAAAGACAGGAAGGCAATGAACAACCAGAGCATATCCAAAGGGTAATCATATTTCAGCACAGGATTAGTTTAGTCTTAAATAAACATGCACTGGAGGGAATATGTCGAGGGTCATTTATCAAGTGAGGAACAATGAACAAAAAACTCTGTAGGACGCTTATCAATATAAATTTAAAGTCCTCTTATTGTTATTATTACTTAACTTTTAAATGATGGGCACTGTATTCAACACCGAACAAAAATGCAATGCACAATTCCTGCCTTAGAGGTTATTAGACTAGGAAATACAGGGAAACTGTCACATAAAATAATTGTGGCTGTATCTAACACTGTTAAACAAATGCTGTGGAGAGAGCATAATCCAGTGCCCGAGAGTGAAAGATGAAGTTATAACTTTTTAAGAGAGCTTCCTTTTTAAAAATTTTTTATTAAATTTATTGGGGTGAATTGGTTAGAAAATTATAAAGGTTTCAAGTGTCCAATTCTATAATACATCATCTATGTGTTGCACTGTGTGCTCGCTACGCAGAGTTCGTTCTATCACCAATATTTGACCCTCTTTACCCTTTTCGGTCACTCTCCTCCCTCCTTGCTCTCTAGTAACCACTAAACTGTTGTCTGTGTCTATGATTCTTATAAGTCAACTACATGTCAGGAGGTCAGAAGCTTATTCCTCCTTAAAAAATTTCTGTTCTCTGTGGACCAAAATTAAAAGAAAATTGGCTGAGGGGTAGGAAGACACAGGCAAAGAGACAGAGAATCAGCACATTTATTATTAACTGCATTGTTCCAGGCATTTATTACTATATGCTGCAACAACTAATCCTAATTATCCTCACTTTATAAATGAGTACAGAGGGTTGCTAAGGTCAAACAGTAGGGAGCAGTGTCAGGAGTTTTGGGATTGCCTGCATTTGTTAAAAAACAATTTCTGTTTTCACACAATTTTTTGGATACCTCAGAGTCTAGCACAGAACTTAGCCTGTGATTCAATATGTACTTTATTGAATAATGAAGTAGGTAGAAACACTTTTACCACTTTAAGTAGGAAGACATTGGTCTCGAGAAGATTAAGGGACCTACCAGGTGGTGGTCCTAGACACCCAGCTTTCTTTTTGTAATTATTCCCCAAAGAGAGCATCTCTTCATGTAGATTCAGATATATATCTGCATATTCCAAATTCGTTACCTCCACGATACGACAGATTTGTGAGGATTTTTAATGCGTAGAAGGGAACTACCGTCAAACCTTAATTGTAAAAAAAAAAACAAAAAAAATCCTAAAATCTAATCAATGCAATCTTATTAAAATACATGCTTCCCAAAGTGGAAAAATTAAGTATCTAAGCAATAATAAACATGGATCAAGCAAAAAAATAAGATGTCAGTTGCGAATCACTAGGTGGAACAGATGGAAGGCTGAAAGCTTACCATCAGCTTTGAAGGTGATACAATGATATAGGGAATAAAAATACCAGGCAATGTATTGGCAATTACTTTCAGCTTTGCAATTAAGAATATGTATGAATTAATGTATAATTCAGGCTTCCAAAATTTCCCTTATACCCTATGATAATTTCTGTCTTGGCTTGAGGAAAACAAATGGAAGACGCATGCTGTTTGTCTGCTGCTATCATTAGGCATTTTCATTAACTTAGTAATCTTCTCCCGCCATATTCTAAATAGCAATCTCCCAAGATATATATGTACAAGATCACATACATGCCAACGCTCTAAAAATCAGAAAGCTCTCCACAGAATTAGTTATGATTAGCATTTATTATTAGCAGCAAAACATTTGCTTTAAAGTAATGTTTCTGCCCTATTGAAGGTAGTTTTGAAGGTAGTTAGTGTTCTTTTTCTTTTCTTTTTTTTGTTGCGATGGCCATTGAATTTTAAACCATCAATTGAAGGCTATAAAGTAGGAAAACAGTTTTTGCATTGCTTGTGATGAGTAATTCATTACAGATTAAATTGATCTGATTTTTAAAATTAAAAACAGAACTTTGGGGTACCTATAAGGAATACTCCAAGTATATTTCACTTCCATTAAATAGTAACTAAAATAAAACACATATTTTTAAAGTGAGGAGTGGGAGAAAGCAAGGGCAGGAATGATAAAAACACAAGGCATTGGAGAGAGAAATAGTGACACTGGATGGAAAAAGAAACCCAAATAAGGAGAGAAAGAGGGGGTAAGGAGGGCAAACTGAGAGAGTTGGTTCTTAGATGCCATTAATTCGTCACATTCTTGCAATGCCAGTGGACTGCTTACTCGCTACTGCTTAACTGCCTTAATCTGGAAATTCTCATGAACTCCACTAAGAACAGGGCATCTGCTGTAGCTCGGATAGCCAGAGGGCAGCACTGTTTTCTGAGCTGCAGGTTGGGTCCATTTAAAGGAGTGTGACGGAGAACAGTTCTGTGGCTCCAAACCCAGGACCTCATTTTGCCTTCTCTTTAGGTCCCTTTCTTATTACTAGAGATCATTTTATCCAAAAAGAGATTCATGTTATACTTTCTAAGCGCCTGGCATTGAGCTAGGACTCCATGAAAAGCAGTAATTACTTTTAAAAATAGTTAAGTGAATGAAAGAAATACTAATAATTATGAAATATTTATATCTTCCTTTTTCTTCTGTTATTAAAGGATCTGGAGTTTTTTCTGAGTAAGTTGATGAAGCTGCGGAAAATGGATCTAAATGGAAATCCTGTTTGTCTGAAACAAAAATACAGAGACAGACTGATACTGGTGTCCAAATCACTAGGTATACATTTATATTATATTAATATAATTTTCTTAGAGAAAGACATCTGGTTCACTTTTTAGTTAATTTATCAGCAAGCCTTCAAATATATATATATATATATATGTATATATATATATATATGACATCTAAATCTACAAAAATAGTCAACTTAAATTTTTTTTTAATAAGAGCAAAAGTTAAAATTGAGAAATAAAGCACGAAAAAGATCTGCTGTTCAGAAATAATTAACCAAGGCACCAGATACTTTTTTTTTTTTAGAGAAAATGTGACTATTGCCAACAAAATTGGTTAGTCATAACTGTGTAGAACCTGCTCACCTTTTGTCAAATGTCCATTGGCACAAAGTCTGAGACTCTTTAGCTCTTGGTTCTGTAGATAAAGATGATCAAGGTTTTCACTGCTTGACACTTGCCAAATAGTACCCTTAAGAACACTGGTACAGGACGTCTGTTCATTTGGAAGTGGAGCAGGGTGGGGGGTCTTTTACGAGACTGCTACAAATAATAACATTCCTGAGTATGCACTATCCTGGGGAAAACAGACCAACGCTCTTCAATAGGGACCAAGTTATACAGCATCAGGAGACAGGCGCTGTCCTCTCACAGAGGAGACTTAGGAGACAGTTTCCTGAATCGGAACTTCTGTGGCATGCTGCACTTGGGTATAAAAACAAAGGTGTGGCAAACCACTTCAAAGCTCATAGCTGTAGTAAACCTTGACTAATCATAATGCAAGTGCAGGCGTTCTAGGGGAGGAAGGGACTGAGAGGGCATTTCAAAAAATCCAAGATGATCTTTCAAAATACATACGTGAGGGTCATACCCTGCTCATCCTTTACCCCACCCGCCAATGGTAGGGAACAGAGAATATACCAGAATAGTCATGTATATTTTTTAAAAGCTCTACAGATAGTTCTGCTATGCACCACCCCCAACTCTCTGTCTCCTTTCCCCTCTGCCCAACACAATTGTATCAGTCCACTTTCCTTAGCAAGCAGAATAAATATAACTATTATTTGATAATTAAGATTCTTCCAGTGTTCAAGGAACCATTTGTAATGCTACAGTATTAGAAGGCAACACTGTAAAAGATAGGGAAATAAGTGTACTGATTTCCAAATAAAGAGGATTTATTAAAAGTTTTAAGAAATCTTTTTTATAACATAGTTTATGATTATAAAATTAATACATATTTCTTCTAACAAATGCAGAACATATAGAAAAGAAGATAAATAACATTCATAAGCTTTCCATAAATCTGCTAACACTTTAGTATACATCCTTTTAGTCTTTGCCTATGCATATGTACATGTATAACAAATTCTCTTTGATTTTAGCTTATCTTATTTTAATTTCTTTTCTTTTCCTAAATGCAAAGCCAAAAACACAAAGTTAATTAAAGTCTAGTTGATGTGTCCCAGTAAAATAACTATGGGGAGCTGTTTTCTGTTTTATAAGTAACTCTAGTCCTTAACAAATACAACAATCTACACACTTGGCTCACTTAATATGAGTGAAAACAAATTTTGTGTTGAGACAACTCATTAAAATGAATCTCATAGGTCTCTGATCTTGTGTGCATTACCTGGCTTCCCCTCCTGAAACACCTCTACACCTAATAACTGCAAGTAAGATTACTTGATAAAAGTGAGATAGAATCAGAGTTACTGAGGCATAATCTAATCATCCTGAAGCTTTGTCGGGAATATTAATATAAGGAAATGGGGTTATGGTAATTTTTTCATTCTTTATCCTTGTAATAGATGTTTTAAAAATGTGTGTTGATTTACACATATCATATTCAAAGTATACTAGCAAATTATATAATTATTAATAAAAACATCTGGGAAGACATCAGTAAATACAAATGGATGGGAAAACTGAACATAAAAGAATGGCATTTAATGTAAAGTTATGAGTACTAAGATGTATAATGATAAAACATTTAGCCAATTCCTTACATTAAAATTTGGAGAGTGTGGTTATTCAGTTAATATAAGTACATGAGGCAAGATATGGAAATAATTATACATCTTGTGTTTATGATTCCAGTTTATATTTCCAGTTTCATCACTTGATTTTGTACTTTGGGTATAACAATATTATGGATCAATTTCTAGAGGCAATATTAACACTTTCAGTAGTACAATTAATATTTCATTAGGATATTGTCACTTTTCCCTGTAATAATATGGTCTAAAAATTTTTACTATATCCTTTCCACATTCTGGGACCAGGTAGAAGATATTACATGGATGATAAAATATATTTAATTTTAAAAATACTAAATTTGCAAACTTTGCTGGAAAAAATAGTCTTTATAATAAATTAAGGCCACCTGTATTCATGTAATTAAAAATGGTAATGTAAAGCATCCTATTATTTTACAGTATATCCATACAATAGAATATTATCAGCCATTAAAAATATGTTTAAAGAAAGACCTGGTGAAATGCTCACAATACAATATTAAAAAGTAGAATGTAATGCTGTATAACTAAATAATTCCAATTTTATGTAATAATACACATCATACTTAGAAAACAAAAAAGTTCTAAGAAATATACTAAAGTGTTACCAGTGGTTTTTAGTTATTTCTAGTTGTGGAATACAGGCAATGTTAATTTTTTTTTCTTTTCCCTTTCTTTAATATTTTCCAAATACCTTGAAACATACAAAAATTATTTGTATAATTTAAGATGCTCAATTTTCAAAACTTTCTAAAAGGAACAAAATGTAAAAATAGGTGAAATCTCATGTCACAGAACCAAGAGGCTAAGTATGTGGGTTCTTATTAGAGCCTATGTCCTACGATATAATTAGCATTATTAATATATGCACTTTTAAAATACTGAGTTACGTATATAAAACTTCTTATTCAATTTAAAATAAAATATGTTTTCTTTTTTCCTAAGAATAATCATATTATTTAAATGAGCAGATAATATTTAATTTTTGTTGAGTGTGACATATTGGTATTTTAAATAACAGTATAATGTATATATGACCCTAGAAAGGTGAGCATACCTCAAGCTTTTTACAGTGATTATCTTTGTCAGTGACAGGAAAGAGAGGTATGGATAGCAATACAGAGCCTTCATGTTTCAGTTGTTTATAATAAGCACATATTCTTTTTGAAATCAGAAAAAAAATTAATAAATTAAAGCTAAACAAAAATACAGTTAGTTGTATAAATAAGGCATTTTAAAAAGAAATGTATTTCAGCCTATAGTGTAACTTAACTCTGCATGCCCTAAACCAGAAGCCTACATATTGAAATTTATATATTGTATTTTTTAATGTATATATTTTTCGCTAGAATTTCTTGATGGAAAAGAAATTAAAAACATGGAAAGACAATTCCTAATAAATTGGAAAGCATCCAAAGATGCCAAGAAAATAAGCAAGAAAAGGAACAAAAATAAAGAAGATTCAAGTAGCTCATACATAAGTAAGTAGGCTGTCATTCGTGAGATGATCACTTCTACTAGCAACTGGAATAGTCTACTCAACAACAACAACAACAACAAATTGGGAGAAGCAAGGAAGCTTTATTTAGATTTTTTGTTTAAGGAGTTTGGGATTTTTAATTTATTTATAATTCCTAGGTAATTTAACCTGTAATGTTAATATTTGAAAATTGTAATTATCAGCAAAAGCTGTGTTTGGTCATTACTGAGTATAACTGTGTCAGCTATGTAAACAGAGAGCCATGGGAGTGTGGAAAATGTATGGTTTTATATCTGGCAAAAGTGCACGATGTTAGTTATGTAAATGGTGAAACAACAATCAGCTATGTAAATTGTGAAACCTAAGTCACTGGTATATTTGTTTGGCAACAGTGCAAAAATCACATTTTTCATCAGGGGAGAAAATAAAAATGTATCACAACTACGCCTGTGGCCTATGCTCCGTAGCCTGTCCCCTTTCTTATGTACACAGACCCAACACTTGCGTATTTTGATTATAATATGCCTAAGGCTGTGTTGCAAAGGACAATCCAACCTCCCTTGCCTAAGATATGCTATCCACACAGTAGGCTTTATGTGTGGATAGTATATCTTAGGAATTCTGTCTCCAGACAAGGAGGTTGAGGTGAGGAGAAACAGAAGTGGAAAGGCATGGAGCTCGGATGATTTTGTCATATCATGTCCACTGAATATGAACTGTGGGAAGTCATTTTGAAGAATGGGACTTCCTGAACTGACAGTACACCCATGAATGATGATACGGTGTTGGCAATGTCAGTTTCTCAAGATTTGAAGCCTATAAAACACATAGGAGGCTTTTCTCCTCCTCTGTTTATCCCTGGCTGGCTGTGAGGGGTAGCACTAGACCCCGGGTAAAGATTCCAGTGTTTTACATAATTTCAGTATTGCACCAAAAATGCCAGAGTATCTTATTAATACTGGAGTCCTCAGGATTCAAAAGCAACTCTCACCCAAAATTTGGGACCATTCAAAATAACATTTCCTTCATCTTAATAGATTTCCCAAATTCTTCCTAATTCAGGGACAGAGTTTCCCCAGTAAAATTCAACAAAATAATATAATGTTCCTTAAAGTTTATAATCTTTAGGGAAGCCAGGATGGCTCAGAGGGGTAAAGGGCTCACTTTGCAGCCCGGCGAACCGAGGATTGAATCCCGGCCCTGGCCCATGCGGAACCATATGCTGAACTGGGGAGTGCTTCCCATGTGGGAGGCCCCCAGTTTGGTTCTCGCTCCCTGGTTTGCCCCTGGCTCGAGGGGGCGTGCTTCCCATGAGGAGGCCCCCAGCCTAGTTCCTACCCTGCATAGCCCCCACCCTCCTGTGTGGAATGAAACCGTATTGAAGACTGATGATGTACAACTGTGGAGACTGCTCTGGGCCCTCCCCCTTCTCTCTGTCTCTCTCTGCCTCTGTCTCTCTGTGTCAAAAAAAAATTTTTTTTTAATTTATAATCTTTAAAAATTACACTGTCATTTCATTTTCTCAAAATCCTTATTAATCTCTATATTCTATTGTGACCCCCAACTAATTGATAAAAGCAATCTTTAAAGCCATATAGATATACTAACAACAATCTGAAAAGGAAATTAGGAAAACAATTCCACTTAGAATAGCACCAAAAGGAATAAAATACCTAGGAATAAACTTAACTAAGGAGATGAAATGACTATATATGGAAAACTCCAAAATATTGATGACAGAAATTAAGACATAAACAAATGAAAAGACATCCTGCGTTCAAGGGTTGGAAGACATAACATTGTTTAAAACAGATCAAAATATGACTCAAGGAGAAGCTGGGATGGCTCAGTGGGTTAAGCGCTCACTTTGCAACCCTGGGCACCAAGGATCAAATCCCGGCCCTGGCCTGTGAAGGCCCATATGCTGAGCTGGGGAGCGCCCCCAGTTCAGTTCTCACCGGGGTGAGACCACAGCCCAGTTCCTGCTCTGTGCAGCCCCACCTACCTGTGGAATGAAACTACATGAAAAACCAATGATGTGCAACTATGGAGACTGTTCTGGGCTCTCCCCACTTCTTTCTATCTCTGTATCTCTCTGTCTGTCTCTGTCAAAAACAATAAAAATAAATCTTAAAAAAATATATGACTCAAAACTGCAAAACACCTAGAGGGAAACAGGGGAAAAACCTCATGACATTAATCTTTGCAGTGATTTCATGGATACGACATCGAAAGGACAGACCACAAAAAGCAAAAACTAACAAGTGGAACAAACTAAAAAGCTTTTGCATAGTAAGGAAAACAGAATAAAAAGGCAAACTACAAAATGGGAGAAAACATCTGTGAACCATATACCTGATATGAGGGTAAGCTGCAAAAGAGAAAAAAGAACTTCTATAATTCAATAGCAAAAAACAAAACAAAAAAACAAAACAAAACAAAAAACCCTAAAAACTAATAACTCGATTAAAAAAAAATGGGCTAAGGACCTGAACAGATATATAACTCCAAAGAAGACCTAGAAATGGCCAACAGGTATATTAAAAATACTCAATGTCACTAATCAACAGGGAAATGTAAATCAAAACCACAATGAGTTATTACCTCACACCTGTTGGGATAGATTATATATATATATATATATATATATATATATATATATATATATATATATATATATAAGACAAACTTTGGTGCAAATGTGGAGATATTAGAACCCTTTACACTGTTGATGGGAATGCAAAATGGGGCAGCCACTATGAAAAATAGTACAGTAATGCCTCACAATTTAAAAATAGAACTGCTATGTGATCCAGCAATCCCACTTCTAGATATTTATCCAAAAGAATTTAAATCAGGATCTCAAAAAAATATTAGCACTATTCACAATGGCCAAGAGGTGAAAAGGCTATTCTGCAATATATGACAACATGGATGAACCTTGAGAACATTATGCTAAGTAAAATAAGTCATTCATTCACAGATAGACAAGTACTGAATGATTCTATGTATATGAGGTATCTAAAATAGTCAAATTCATGGAATCAATAAGTAGAATGGTACTTGCTATAGGCTAGAGGGAGGGGGAAATGGGAGTTACTAACCAACAAGCCTAAAGTTTCAGTCAAACAAGATGAATAACTTGCAGAGATCTCCCATACAAAGTTGAACCTACAGTCAACTGTAATGTACTGTACACTTAAAATTTTTGTTAACAGGGTAGATCTCATGTTAAGTGTTCTTACCACTTAAAAAAAACATATAGAATGTTATATAGTACAGAAGTATCATTTCATTCCTTGATGTATTAACAGTTACTGGTATAATAATCATTAATAATTTGAAACAGAAAGCACTCTAGTCTAGGAGGCAAAGAAGAGAGGGCAAGGGAAAAAAGAGATCTAATATTCACTGTGCCAAACATTTCAGATTTTTTTTTTTTAAGATTTATTTTTATTGTTTTTTGACAGTGAGACAGACAGAGAGAGACAGAGAGAAGGAGGGCCCAGAGCAGTCTCCATAGTTGACATTAGTTTTCCATATAGTTTCACTCCACAGGTGGGCGCAGGGTTGCACAGGGCAGGAACTGGGCCAGGAGCCTCCTGCATAGGCCCGGGCAAGAACTGAACTGGGGGCACTCCCCAGCCCAGCATATGGGTCCGCATGGGCTGGGGCCGGGATTCGATCCTCGGTACCCGGGGCTTCAAAGCGAGCACTTAACCCGCTGAGCCATCCCAGCTTCCCCCATTTCAGATTTTTATACACATCATTGTATTTAATCTTCATAACCTGTGGGGCAGATAATCATTATATCCATTTTGCAGATGAGAAAGCTGAGTTTCAGAAAGATGAAATAATCTATCTGAGGTCACAAGGATAGCAGGTGACACAGTGATTAATCAAGGTTATCTAACTTCATGAAACACCTTTGGCTCCTGGTGTCCAGCCCAGCGTGACAGGCTGAACTGAGCAGAGATATAAGGACAAAAATGTCTGCTCTCCTTAGATATTCACTTCAGTTTGGTGGCAGATTTGGAAAATCTGCAGAGGTGTAAACATATGACATGTAACCAAATACTTTTTATAAATCAAAAGGAACTAGGGACAAAATGGGATAATAGACTATGAAAGAACTTTGAAATTTTAAAAGTATTCAAATAGATTCTATGATTTACTGTATTGCAAAACAGATGCTAAGGTTGATTAGAATAACACTGAAATTTAAATTGAAAGCTGACTAGTTGCAATAGAAAATTGCCTGATTTTCCTCAGGAGTATTTATTCTCCCTTGGCCACTTGTAGATACCCTTCTCTCTTGCCTCCTAAGTTGTCTGCCATCCCCATTCAAATAAGTGATACAGTTCTTAACCCTGTCAGGCTTAAAAACAGTGACCTCCCTGGATATACATATGTAACATACAATAACTCTACCCTTAGGTATGTGGCTAATAGCTTACACTATGGTCTTTATGTAAAGGCTCTTTCATTACTGCTCAAGAGAAATGGACAGCATGAATTAAAGTCTAGAGGATATATGTTTTTAAAATCTACAGTATACCTTTAGATCTTTAAAAGAGCTAAGATGATTTTTTTAAAGATGCCTTTGTACAACTAAGTACATTGTAAGTGAACAGGAATTCTTGGAGAGAAAATACTTTTTGTATTTCGATACCATTTACATATTTTTGATACACTTGTAAACTTGGAGCTCTATATTAGTGGTATATGGTAAGATCGTAGGGATTATGGCCTCAGGTTTCATTATCTTACCATAAAATCATGTCATAAATATAGCCACATAACTCTATAACTAAAAATTGGAAATAAAATTACTTTAACAAAATTCAAAATAGATGCACATCTTTTAGCATTTACTTTTGTGGTGCTGCAATGGAAACATTCATTTATTCATTTACTAAAGATTTATTGAACACTCTGTACTATGCTAAGCACTGGCAATCAGGAGTGATTAAGGCAGTCCCCACATCTACAGAAATCAGTGCTGGAGATGGAGGAGGATCTGTGATGATGTGGAATATTAAGTGTCAAAATAAAGGCATGACATAATTCAAAAACTGTAGGTGACTAATATATTCCCTCAGGGTTAAACACTCTAAAAAAAACTTAGAAGAGCAAAATTCAAGTGAAGTTAATATTGATATTAATATTGGTATACCCATTTTGTCTATGAGAGTTGAGTATAAACTTTCCTGTTTTAAGTTTTTATGTGCAAAAATCTATGATATTTTATCTTAGACATTAGTTTTTATTGGTTTTACTGTGGATCTATTTAACTTTGATTCCATTTCATAAAATATAATTTTATATAGCCTAATGTTGTCATATGCTACGTTTACAATTTAGTTATTAGTTTCAAAGCAGAATGCTTATAATTCTTTGTATGCTACAGGTAACTTTGAATTGATACATCACATAGTCCCTGTTTATTATTCACAGATGGGTAAGCCAAAATTAGTCTTTTTCTCTGAGGTACAGAGACACCTTGCAAATGGAAATACATCTCCAGAAAACACTCAAGAAGACAACCCTAAAATTATTGATGAGACTGGATAGGTTCTTTCCAATATTTGTGCAATGTATCTTTCAGGAGAGGAGGGCACACCCTCACTGTCAACAGCACAAACAGAGGCCCTTCATCTGTCTCTCTCGGTCTCTGTTCTCAATTCTTCTTGGCCATGCACTAAAGAAAAAAAAGAAAGTTCATTGTTGATCTGGCAATACAGTCACAAAGTTGAGGTGAAAGGATTGGTCAAGAAGAGCTGGAGTCACTGACTAGATACACGAGGCAGGCCAGGTGACTCAGGAAAGTCTCAGAGGCAGCAGGTAAAGATGTGTGAATGGGCAGGGATCATACCAAAGGAGCCTGAGGCCCAGTTGACGATGAGTGGTCAGCTGGTGAGTGGATGACTACAACAAGGGCGTCTGGTGGCAGAATAGCGGGGTAGCCTGACCCTGCAGAGGCAGGCCGCTTTCGCCAAAGCAAAGGTTCTTTTTTTTTTTTTTTAAGTATTTTAGATATAATCTTTTTTTTTTTAAGATTTATTTTATTGTTTGAGAGAGAGACAGAAAGAAGGGGGAGGGCCCAGAGCGGTCTCCATAGTTGTACATCATCAGTTGTGACATAGTTTCATTCCACACAGGTGGATATGGGGCCAAGTGGGGCAGGAACTGAACTGGGGGCTATTCACATGGGTTTGCATGGCCAGGGCTGGGATTTGATCCCTGGACCTCACAGTTGCAAGGAAAATGCTCAACCTGTTGCGCTATCCCAGCATCCCCCAAAGGTTCTTAATCTGATGTCCCTGAAGGAGATACTAGAAATTCATTTAGATTCTCAAAGGAGTTTATGATCCAAAAAACAGTTTAAGAATCGCTTTTCTAAACCTTGTATATATACATAATTTAGCTCCATATGTCTATGATGAGAAGAAAACTGCTTTGAGGGTTTTAAAAGATGATATGGCTTCAATGTAAAGAGAAATCATAAAAGAAAATAACTTCATTTAAATCAACTAGGCACCTGCAATATGCCAGGCTGTACTACATATAAAAACTCAAACGAGATAGTCCTGATCTCAAAGATGTTCCAACAAGCTAGTTGGGGAATCAAATGTGATATAATTACTATATAGTGTGATAAATACTATGGGCGTTATAAACCAGATCCTAATACTACATCCTAAATATTCAACATTTTTTTTCATTTGTAAGCAAAAAGTGATCACTCTAGTGATCTTTCCAATAGTAGTCATTACAATATAATGAAGGGCAATAGCATATTTCACTAAGAAAGTAATCAAAGCCAGTGGATATGACCTTGAAATAGATGTCCTTTTTCCAGAACTGTCTGCTAAAGTTCAGGTGGGTTCGTCATGAAGCCCTCTTTGCAAGGTCCAATCAAGGGACGGTGACTTAGCATTCCTTAATGGAGACACCTGAAGAGGACCCATGAACAACACTGCTGCACTGTCCTACTACCCCCCTTTCCCTGAAGACTGGCGTAGGCTTGTGGGGATGGAGGCTTAAGGGAGAGGGTCTGTGAGTCTAAGTCCTCACTAGTTTGCTATATTTGGGAAGAGGAGAAAGAATATGCAAGGAGTCCTAGTTCTGGTCTGGCTTCCTCTCCATTAACAAAAATCAAACAAACAAAAAAACTGGAAGCTGTGTGGAAATTTGCTTTACTGCTAAGGTCAATTGTGATCACCACCAAAACTTCAGTCAGTTTGAGTGTAGCACCCCGATAGCTTAAAGATTTACACAACTGGTGTCAACTCCACAAGTGTTCTTGAGTTGTGCTCTTACCAAGCATTTTGAAAGGTCTTGCTAGTATATCATCAAGGTGGAAGAGAAAAATAATAAAAATGGACACAGCCTCGGAAAATAATGTTGGTAAATTCTAGACATTGCCACACACTAAGATCAGCTGTGAGTTGTCACACATACCACATATTGCCCCAAGCTCTAATCACCAGGACTCCACTGATGAAACAGCGAATAAATCACTCTATCCTAATTTTCCTCACTAGGAACATTCAATACAGAGCTAAATGCATTTTAAACTATTCCCTACTGCAAAGACTGGCTGTCCTAATTGAAGCCAGCAGAACAGAGGAGTTCCTGTGAAACACCAAGAATGTCTGCTTCTGCCACTGTCTGTATTCAAACCTGAGTCTTCAATTTTATTATGTGAGAAAAAATTACATAAATATTTTGTTTTAAATGTTTTCTTTCCTTAGGTAACATTTCTGCTGAGGGTATGCTAAAATAGTATTTTGTTCTCACAAAAGGTTTGCCTCATTACGTGGGAATATCAATTCTAGCTGTCTTTGGTAAAAGGTGACCAAAATATAGGTGGAATTTATTAAGCTTTTGATATATAATAGATATTTAGTGTGTGCCTATTGCTAACATTTTACTAATTTAGGATAAAGCTAAGAGATAAAGAGAATACAGCTAGAAAGTCAGTAAACAAACAAACAAACAACTCAGCCCAACACAAATAATAGATTTTTAGTGTCTAAAATGTTGATTAAAACAACTCCTTCCCTTAATTACTTTAAGGGGGTAATTAGCCACCATCAGCAGACACGTGGCCTGCAGTCTGCGTTTAGCATTTGAGGTGGGAGCTTGCCCAGGTGGAAAGGGGCTTAGAGTGCTTCTTCCAAATGCTAAATGTGCTCCACAGCCCTTTAAGGCTCCCCACACGGGGAGCTGCGCCTGTATCCTTGTACAACACAGTGAAGCAACATCTGTCCAATGACAGGGGAATGTTTTTCACCTCTTTTCTAAATGCATGCAGTCTGTGCTCATGTATATTTACACAAGCCTTCCTTCCCTACAGGGAGGAAGAAGTCAGACTCATTGACGTTGTTTTTGACCCTCAAACTGAACTTGATACTATCAATGTACACTTTAATTACAGATTAGTTCAAAAGTATTTTTTATTTAAAGACTGATTCTGAACAAATGCCTTCACTGTTCAATTAAAAATAAAAACGGTATTAAACAAAAAATGAACACATTATTGCCTCCTTCTGTGTTTGTCACAGTAAATACTTCTGACAGATGTTTCCTCTCTTTTCAAACATGCTAGGAGGTGCTTGAGCCTTAGTAATTTAAAAATAGACATTAAATGTATTTATATATTATTAATAAATAAGATCCACTGAGAATACTGTACAGCACTGTACAGTGAAAAATAAAATTGTTGGTTAGTGATTTAACTATTTTTCAAGCCTAAGCAATGTCAATAAGTCAATTCATCTCTTTTGTTAATGCAAAAATAATAACCTTCTAGCTGGGTTAGAATGTCCTTAGTTTCAGATACCTTTAAGGAGTGTGAATCTCTGTGGCCCATAATGCACAGGAAATAATCACTGTATCTTATTAACTATTTAAAAAATGCCTACTATTTTCAGTTAGAATATGGAAGCGTTAGATTTCTTTGAGTTAAAAAGGGAACTTCACAAACAGTAAACATAACTTGCTGTCACCCCTGCCAACGTTATGTTTGAATAGTAACAACTGATCTCTCCTGTGCTTCAAGAAGTCTTTTTAAAACTTAGAACATACTTTTAGTCACAAAACTATGGGATAATCTTATATAAACTTATTTGCAAAGCTCTTAATGCCTTTAATTTTGTTGTGTTGAACCTAACCTCAGTCTAATTTATTATATAGGCAAAATAAACACATATCACTACTGTAGGTATAATATTAAGATTCTGATCTGCAGTTCTCCAAGAACCCTTTTGAACTTAGGACTCTCCCCCCCTCCAAAAAAAAAAAAAATGCAATTGTGATAAGCCACAAACATTTTAAAACAGTGTAAGGTAGCTTCTCTGACTTCTGGTCTCAATTCTGTCAATGGCTTACTTTATGAACAAGAATGAATTATACAGCATCTAATTTTTTTTTTTTTAAACAAAGATGAGGACATGACCACTTCTTACTGTAGGCTTCAGAGAATGTCACCTAGAAGAACTGGCTTTTAAGTTCCTATAAGGACTTATTTATTTATTTATTTATTTATTTATTGACAGAGAGAGAGATACAGAGACAGAGACAGAGAGAGAACTGAGCTGGGGCCACTCCCCAGTTCAGCACATGGGTCTGCACAGGCCAGGGCCGGGATTCGATCCTCGGTCCCCGGCTCTGCAAAGTGAGCACTTAACCCACTGAACCATCCTGGCTTCCCCATTCAGCATCTAATCTATAAGAATTACATTATTTTCATTCTAAAAAATGTCTATTTTGAAAGCTGAATCTTCATTACTCATATTTTTAAAAATTGAGCCCTTTGAGATGAGAATACTATCAGCCTCATTTTATACATGGGAAATGAGGCCCAGAGGGGCCCACGTCACATTATTGCCATGAGGCAAAGTGCGACTTGAATTCAGGTCACTGACTCCAAAAGCCAAGTGCTCCACTCTGCAACGGGGGCTCATAAATGCCCTCAGTGGAGGCAGGTAAGTAGGTGAGGGAAGCAGGTGAGAATATGAGTGAAGGAAATTGGACAGCACATGTCCAACTGAAAGCAGCTACAGCTACTTGGCTCTCAAACAACGTAGTCAGGCAGATATACTGAACTTAAAAAATCAGACTCACTGGCAAGAAAAATGTCTAGATTGGAATTCATCTGATTTTAAAATATTGGATCAATTTTTTTTTTTTTAATATCTACTAAAATAGATAAAAAGGAAAAATCTAGTAATGCTAACAAGGATATGGAGCAACTGGAACTCTCAGGCACAGCTATTTTGGAATATAGTTTGACATATTCTTATGAAGTTAAACATATACGTACCACATCTAGAGTCCTACTCCTAGGTATTTTCTGAAGTGAAATGAGCCTATACTCACAACCAAAATCTGTACCCAAATGTTTATAGTGGCTTATTCATAATCACCAAAAAATGGAAACAACCCAAAGTTCTCTCGACTGAAGAATGGATAAACAGTAATGTATCCACAAGATGGAATGCTACACAGCATTAAAAAGGAATAAACTAATGATACACAAAACAACATGGATAGATCTCAAAAGCATTATGCAAGCAAAAGAAGCCAGACTTAAAAGGCTAAATACTCTGTGATTCTATGATATTCTGGCAAAGGCAAAATTATAGAGACAGAAAACAGGTCAGTAGTAGACCCCAAGGACTAGGGGTTGACTAGAAAGGGTAAACACAAAGGAATTGGGGGTGGGGGTGTGTGTGATGAAATATTGCATCTTTTTATTGTAATAGTAGTTACATGACTGTATATATTTATCAAATTTTGCTGAATGATATTCTCAAAACAGTGAATTTAACTATGTAAATTGTACTTTAAACAATGATAGAAATAGTTGAAAGGTGAAAAAAATCACTAATTATATAAAACTTGTGTATGATTATATATATAATATATATAATATATATATTATATATATCAAAGCAATATGTTTTCTTCACTGTTACGTGTGAACAATTTACAATTTACATTAGAAAGTTCAGATGACAAATTGTTTGACTTACTTTAGAAAAAGGGCAAGTATAATTTTAAGACCTACACCACACTCTGAAATAAAATTTACAGCGCTTTAAAGGCTTGTACTTTATGGAAGACTAGACAAGAACTCCAAAGAATGATATACTATGAAATAGTACTTGGATTGTTAATAGGGATCAAGTTAAAGTATGCCCTCTGTTAGGGACATGCTTTAATACAAATAATGTTTTGTAGATAATGAAGAACTCTACAAATATTAAATAGAATAGTATGATAAAAAGCAAGAGTTAGGGTCAATATGCCTGGCTTAAATCCTGTCTCTCTCTGCCACTTACTATATAATAGCTGTGTGACCCTGGACAAGTTACTTAATCCCTCTGAGCTTCATTTTCTCAACTGTAAAATCCTCAAAGGGTTTTTGTACAGACTAACTGGAAAATAAAGTACTGTTTATGAAGTCATCAGCATAAATAACAAGTTAAACAAGGTACCTTTCATTAACTTACATAATTCTGAACATTTGTATCAACTTTTAATGTCACTGCAAACACTGGTTTCTTGCAGGAATTAGGAATAATCTAGAATCGGTAGAGAATTCACAGAGGCTGCTTGGAAAGGCAGCAGATAGAACAAGGGGGTGGCTCACAGTGGTTGGACTTGTTGCATCAATCCTTTCTTTCCAACCTGACTGTTGGGAAACACAGCCGGCCACTAGCCAGCCATTGTTAGCAGTGAAAAGCCTCGGCTGCCCCACCTCGGGCAGTAACAGCAGACTCTCAAGCAGGCTAGGCTAAGGTGAGGACGAGATGTCAAAAACGCAAAATTTAAGGATCTCTAGGCACCTAATTTTCCTCCTCATAGTCCTTGCCCACCTTCCTGCCCGTATTATTTCCATCCCTGTCCCAACTCATAGATTTTCCCATTCTTCCCTGTCCCAGAAGTGGGTCTCATTATGTTTCTGCTTCCTTTTAAAGCCTGAGATTGACACAGTTTGGTGACTAATCACTAGCCTTATTATTGCGCCCTAGATTCTGTTTGCTGCTTGTTTTACATAACTTTAATTTTTGAAATAATTTAACCCTGTGCCCCCCCACCCCCATATTAGCACAGGAATCTATCTGAAGGAATCTGAAAGCTTAGTGACAAAAATCAAAGTACACGGACCTCACCTTCTCCATAACCCAAAAGAAAAAAATAATAATAAACGAGTCAATTCAGCCTTAAGTGACCTGAAACGTTTGATTTCTTCACCTTTATAGAATTAGGCAACATCACATTATCTCTTGTAAGTTGTAGCTTTATAGTATCTCACTACCTGAGAAAAACTTCTAAGTTCTTGTTTGATTTGCTTCTTTGATGAATCTAAAACATTGCTTTCCAATTACTTTAATCCTCATTATATATAATTTGCTGGGCAATGAAGATGTGCTTTCTCATTCATTAAAGCAAAATAATCCTTGTTTGACCCAATGGTGTTTTGGTATGCTTCTTTCTAAAGTGTAAATCTCATTCCAGTTATTGAATAGGTATTGACAGGAAAGCCTGCGGATTACTCTGAGCCACTCCAGTATACTAAAGTATGAAACGATATATTCAAATACAAGTGCCCCTGTTACTATGTACTACTTTGTAGTTCCAACGTATAAACCTGTCGTAAAGTACGAAAGCCTGTCGCCTATACAAGAGCAGTGTCATGAATGATGATGTAACTTCGGTATTGTCGAAGTCCTGCTCTTCCACGCAGGCATTGTTGCAAGGATAGACGAGTGAGCTGCTACGGTATCTTGTGCGCGCGCTCAGGCTTCGCCTCTGCAGGCCAGGGGGTCCACGACGCGCGGGAGCCACGGAGGGCTGGGCAGGCCAGGGGGTCCACGACGCGCGGGAGCCACGGAGGGCTGGGCAGGCCAGGGGGTCCACGACGCGCGGGAGCCACGGAGGGCTGGGCAGGCCAGGGGTCCACGACGCGCGGGAGCCACGGAGGGCTGGGCAGGCCAGGGGGTCCACGACGCGCGGGAGCCACGGAGGGCTGGGCAGGCCAGGGGTCCACGACGCGCGGGAGCCACGGAGGGCTGGGGCGCGCGGGCCCGGCGCTCCCCGGGCAGGCCCCTCGCCGCACACCGCCAGCCGCGTTTCCCGTGGGCCCCCCAGACACCCCAGCGAGTCCCCCGCGGGCCGGGCCGGCGTGAATGGTAAGTGCAAGGAGCACCAAAGCGGGGGCCTCGCGGGAGCAACGGGGGCGGCCGGTCAGGGTGCACGCCCCCTGGGGAGAAGCCAGCGCGATCCCAGGGCCATTTACTCCTGTTGAGGACTTCCTACATGTGGTACCACCGACAGTAGGAGCGAGGATTCGAATTATTTCTGAGTGGCTCCTAACCCGGTCACGGAACGTACCAAGGGACGGCGGCTTTCAGCAACTAGGACGACGTGCAATATTTAGCTTGTGGTGAAATAAAAGGCTAGCGCAGCGATGGCGCACACTCCACATCGCCTCACAGAACATTACATGTCGCCCTCCACGAATCACAGCGTTCCGCCTTCACTCGGAGCGCAGGCTGGAGACGCGCGAAGCCGCGCTTGGGCCCACGAGTCCGGACCCGGGCTGTGGCCCCACGAGCCTCCGACGTCGCAGGCGTGAGACGTGGGGCGCTCGGAGTAGGAACTCGGGAGGGTGTGACCGCGGGCGGAGGCGGGGCCACCAGGATGCCCCGCCCCCGGGCCCCGCCCCCGGGCCCCGCCCCACCAGGCGGTTTGATTAATGACTCTCCCGTGACAGAGGGGGCGGCACCGCCAGGACGCCGTCCCGGCCACTGCGCCGCAGGTGCGCGCGGACCTCCGCTGTTCTGCGGTCGCGGCGGGACACCGAGCTGGGCGCACACGCACGCTGGGCCTCGGGGGCGCCCTCATCACCGGCGCGCCAAGCCCGTGCTGGGAGCGGCGGTCTGTTTGGGCTGGACGAGGATGGAGTGACCCGCGCGGCCCTGGCCACGTAGACCGGACTCGACTTTTCTTGTCCGCTCACGCAGCGAAGAGCCCCGCACAGCTTCCAAGGAAAGGTGAGGCCCCCGGTCCGATCCCCGCCGCGTGGTCCCCGCCCCCGGAGGGTAGGGTGTGCCTTAGTCCGAGGTGAGGCCAGGGGTCTCCCGTTCCTCCGGCAGTAGTGATCCTGGGCTCCCGCCGTCGCTCTCGGGAGCGAAGGGTGCGAGAGGTGCCGGCGTAGGCACCGCACCCCGCGAAAATGACCCGCGACTTTCATGCGGGGCTAGCGGGACAATCCAGAGCGCCAGCGAGTTCAGAAGCGAACTGTGCTTCCGAGATCTTTCTTCTCCCATAGAGTAGCCTTTTTGCCTAATTTGTCCGTGAACAGTGAGGCCGGCACCGCGCCCATCCTCAGCCTTCGAAGGAGTCCGGTAACTCTGAGACCCCCAATTTCCCCCAAACTCGGAGGGGCAGACGCGCCCCAATCCAAGCTCTCCGAGAACCCCCGAGACACGTCGGGCGCGCAGGGGCAGCGAAGCAGCTGCCTCTCCCCGGCTGAAGCCCGCCTTCGGTCCTTTGCAGGGCGCGCGGCGCTGCAAGTCGCCATGGACCGCTGCGGCCCGGCAGGCAGCCCCCGGATCACTAGCAGCGAGTCCGCGCCCCCGGCCGCCGCCACCCCCCGCGACTCGAGCCCGGGGAGGACCGGGCCAGGGCCGGCCGGCCCGGGCGGCGGGGTTCGCTCTGGGGGAGGGCGGCCGGCGGCAGCGAACGCGGCTCGGGAGCGCAGCCGGGTGCAGACTCTGCGGCACGCCTTTCTGGAACTGCAGCGCACGCTGCCGTCCGTGCCGCCGGACACCAAGTTGTCCAAGCTGGACGTGCTGCTGCTGGCCACCACCTACATCGCGCACCTCACCCGCAGCCTGCAGGACGACGCCGACGCATCGGCCGACCACGGGCTGGGCGCCCTGCGTGGCGACGGCTACCTGCACCCTGTCAAAGTAAGCGGGCCGGGTGCACGGCGGAGCGGGGCGAGCAACGCTGCAGACCTGCCGGGCCTGCCAGCGCCTGGGTAGATGCCACCGAGTTCCCACCCTTCTCTCGGGGCGAGGCGAGGATCGGACCGGCAGAGACCTGAGTCTGAGAGGTGGACTGCCGAAGGCTACCTGCTCCTTTACTTTTCGAAGGGCGTGGGTTTAAGCCCGAGTTTGGGGGGCAGAGGTGTCTCACGCCTAGAGGATGCAACCTACAAAATTACCACGTGAGAGGTTCCTTGGCGGTGCCTGGTGTGGTGTTTGGCACTTTTTAGTATCAGAGTTACATTCATGAGCCTTTGAGTTTTTAAGTGTTTTTAATTTATATAATTACACTTCCATTTTGGTTTTTATCAAATGTTTGAAAACTTGCACGCATGAAGTATTCGTGAAATAAGGGGTAATAGAATTATCTGTGCCTAAGTGATCTGTCCCTGGGAAACCAAATTTTTTTTTTTTTAGATCTGGTGAGAACAAAATGAGACTGTTCTGCATCCGCAGAGAGTAAATTTTCAGTCTGTTTTAATAAAGGTTAACTATCATAGACGAGACGGCGACCAAGAGTATTAGAAAAACAATGTTATGTCATTTTTATAATAGTTTGGCGTATATATTGAGCTGATTAAATGCTATATTCAAATTCTGTAATGTACAAAATTAGGCAAGAAAATCTTTTCTGTAATTTTTTTCACATTACAAATAGGTAGAATAGTAGGGCTTTTATTTAATATGCTGTATAGGATTATGTTTTATTACCTATTGAAGTATTTAGTTTCTGTGTTATCTTTTTCTCCTAGACTTCATTGTTTGAAATCCTACATTGATCTGGCCTTCTGTTCAAAATGCATCGTCTTCCCTATATTTCCTAAACCTACATTTTTAAATGTTGGTTCCACCATTCTGAAGAATTTTGACACATGCACAATTAGGACTTAGCCTTAAGTATTCAGTGTCCAATAAATTACTGAATAATCATTGAAATGTGGTAAATTACACCCTTTAATATCAACTGAACTTAAAATTCTGTGGTGAGGTTTAACAAAATTTACTTTGAGAAACATAATCAAAATGATAGCCTCAAATTATCTCAAATATAAAATATAAAAATTTGAAATATCATTAATTTATAATTATGATAGACCCCTTTCCATTCATGTTATATAACAATCTCAGCTGAAAAGCCATTCATTATTAAGGGAGTATGTATTACAGTGTGCCTTAGATTGCTATTTAAATATATCAATATTAGATTTCTTTTGATTTGATTTGTCCCATATTCTCCAAGAAAGTTTTTTTTTTTTAACAGTAAGTACACTTTAATTCAAAAAGCATCTGTTAAATACTTCTTTGTGGGAGATGTAATTCAGATAATCAGTCAAGTTGTTTATCACCTTAGTTTTTTGCAGTGCTTTTTTGAATGAGTAATGATGTTAAAACCATAATTTTCATGTAACAATAAGGTGAACAAGAGTTGTTTTTTTTTAGCTTTGATTCATGTACTAAATATTGTTGTAGTCTTATAACTTTTAAGAAAAATTAAATCTTTGATTTTAAAAGACAACTCTAGAAAAATAATGAAACAAGACCATAGATTACCTCTTCATGAAACTGATGATGGTGGACCAGGTGACTAAGTCTGTTTTAAAATCATTCACTAAGTACCTACTATGCACAAAGCACTGTTAGCAGAGTGGATACAATTCAGAGCAAGACTCAATCCCTGCCCTAAATGAAAGTATAAGAGAGACAAAGACAAAAATACGTAAGGGAGAACGTATGTGCTATAAAAAAGCTGTAACTATGTGCTGTGGAGGTTTAAAGAGATTTTTATATACGTAATTAAAACCACCTGCAACACATTATTTTCCAGACACTACCAAAATGCTTAAGTATTAAATCTGTCTTTGGTTAACCTAATACAAATAAAAATATTCTGATTATTATACTTTTTGGGTAACTAAAGGTATTGTAATCCTGAGTATTCCAAGGGCTTTAGAACTAAACCAATTATATGACAACCCCCTCAAAGAGAGAGAGAGAGGGAGAGAGAGAGAGAGAGAGAGAGAGAGAGAGAGAGAGAGAGAGAGAGAGAGAGAGAGAGAGAGATCTATTCTGAAAGGAAGACTTCCATAAAATTTTTTTCATCATCATGGCTATTTGTCAATAAATTATATTATTTGAGAGGCTGTTCATTTTAAAGGTGAATTTAGAAAAGTCACATTCACAAAGGTGAGGATTACTGAAAGGTTAGAGATGTATAATTTCAGTACATCTAGATATGTTCTATCTACATAACAGCAAACTTTCTAACATTTGAAGCTTTCAGATATTGCTTTTAGCTAGATAAAATGTTTAGATAGTTGAATCAGTCACTTTTCATTTTAGTTCTTTGAAAACTGTAGGCACATAATACTTACCAGGTATAACTTTAAAAAACAGCTTTAAATCCAGGGATCATGCCTTAGGATTTTGGTTTAGGTTTTAGTTTGAAGTGAAAACATTGTGGATAGATATATTTCCCAACACTTAACTGCATTCATTCTCCATGATTTCTTGTCCACATGCACACATATTATTTTATACAGTTACACCCAAGTCTGGGTATATTTTTTTTTTAGCATTAATAAACATTTTTTTCATGTTGTCCCTTAGACTTTATAGTTGCAATGGTTACTAGCTACATAATATTGCACTTGAATTCAAGTATTTGGGATTATTATTATTTTTGATTATGTTACATCTATCATAGATACTTACTTTTGGATTCCTGTTTATTCTCTTTCAGAAATGGCCCATGAGGTCACGATTATACATTGGTGCTACTGGTCAGTTTCTGAAGCATTCTGTCTCCGGAGAAAAAGCAAACCATGGCAGTACTCCAACAGACTCCCAGCCTTAGACTCTCCCCTGATGGGGCTGGACAACAGTGGGGTGGATATGGAGTGACCAGGGTGGTATCTATGGTTCTTAAATAGTATGAAATAATTCTATATTTATTATACCAGACATAACAAACATCATTTCTTAAAATTTACCTGTGAATCCATAGTTGGATGTTCAGATTTATCTGTCTAATCTAAATAACTGTGGAATGAAATAATTAGTCTTGTATAAAACACACAGCTCATCGATTCAGTGTAAGAGATAGTTATTACTATATAGTGCAGGAAAAACTATTGGAAAAAAGGAACGACACATAAAAGCAAAAAACTATATATTTACAGAATGCACATATTTCCTGTAGTGTATTTATTACAAACCAAAAAGCTAATATCTACTGATAGTCTTGCTACTTAAAAAAAATAGAAGCTGTGTGGTAATACACTAGTATTTCATTTTTATGAAAACCAGCCTATGATTAAAGTTAATTTAAGAAGCCGTTTCAGTTGGAAGTTGTGAGATCATTTGATCCGTATTAGGTGAATATGTTTGAAAAGACTGTTGAGGTAATCTTACGATGCAGTAACTTCTATAACTAGTTCTTTTCCTCTCTTAGAAAACTTGTTTGGAGCATCTGAAGTGGTTTGCTTCATAGGACCAGGCTTGGCCACCTTCCTAAAGGATTACTAAATATGTAATTGTGTTTCCAAATTGTGGAAGGCTTTGGGAGTCCCCGCAGCCTGGTGTGAACAGGAGATGGATTTCACTGGGCAGTAGGCAGGGTTCATCACCCTCTTCCCTGGTCACCCCATAGCCACCCTACTGCCTTTCAGGTCCTGTGCTAGGAGAGCAGGTACACCTGAAGACACCCTAGAGAAAGTAACAGGTTTGGGCCTGATGGGGGCCTCAGGTGAGCTCCCTGCAACCCTCATAGTCACAGGTTGGGCCACCCTCCCTCTCTTCATTAGTTGCTGTTCATGGTCTGTCTCCTTGGCTGTTATGAAATGGGAGGTATCCTGTCGGATTTGGGGATTCCAGCACTGATCTTGCCCTTGAGAGAGTCTGAGGACACAGACTGACCATCCTGAGATACCGCACTCTATCGCAGAACCCCCTGAACCTACAACCAGAGGCCTTCTGTGAGGGGGCTCTCCCACCACACGGCCCCTCACGTGCCCAGGGAGAAGCTGTTCTGCCCATTGCACTGGGGGTTTCAGTTTTCAGTAGGAGCTTGAGGGTCACAGCTGTGAACTAGAGATGTTCGTCACGGAACACTTTGGCTCTCAAAACAACAGGGTGTAATAGAGACACATGATGGAGGAAAAATCATTTGTCTCTTGTCATGCCTTTGTGGACTTAGATTCCCTTGTATCTCCTTTTCTTGTTCTCTAGTCTTCACTGTTCCACTTTCCAACTGGAATGTTCATTCGTTTCTCAGAAACCCAGTTTTATTTTTATTTTTTTATTTTTTTGAACTGAACTGGGGGCCTCACCACATTCGGGAAGCACACCCCAGTTCAGCATGTGGGTCCACCTGGGCCGAAGCCGGGATTCGATCCTCGGTCCTCGAGTCTTCAAAGTGAGCACTTAACCCGCTGAGCCATCCTGGCTTTCCCCAGAAACCCAGTTTTAAAGTTGCTGAATCTGATCCAAGATTAGCAAATAGAAAGCTATATTAATGGACTTGGTCAAATTAATATAGCAGTTGAGCCACCACTTTATTTTCTCCTCACCTCAGTTTTCTTCCAGCTTTTGGCAGTAAAATGAAGTAAAAGACTATGAAGACAAAAACTATCATTTAGTTGATTCTGCTGAACATGACCATGTTTTGGCTTAGATCTTATAGTTGGTTTGCAATTTTTATTATTTTAATGTGAATATCTCCTTGTAATGTGATGGAAGCATGTCTTAAAAAAAAAAGGTATATAATGAAAGCTTTGTGCATATTAATATTTAGCAAAAATGTTTGTATATTTAAACAATTGTGAATATATTTACTCATGTAACGTAGTAAGGGATAAAATGTAAAATGAGATATGGATTCAGCCATTCACTATTATAAGTTATATCAGAACTTTCTAAATCATCGTGTTAAATAGTTAAACTTTGCCTTTCACAGTAGTACTTTTTATTTCTTCTTGTCCAGTTATAATGCCAAAGAAGTATACTACTGTCATAGGTCTTCATAACGTTTTAGTAAACTGCTAAATATGCTAACAGCTTTTGTTAGATTGGAAAATCTCAGAGGAGAAATTGCATATTTTTACTGAAAGTTTCAGGGGAGCATGCTGTTTTAATTAATGTTGCATGATCAGGAGAAAGGGTATCACTAAAATAAAATAAAGCACTCATTTGAAAATGAGTCTGTTAAATTTGCATGTGTCTCTATAGGTATTTAAATACTCAATGTACATATGGAAATCTCACTAGTAGATAATCTAGTCTCTTCACCATCCCGTCAAGAATGGAGTATGTATTAAGACCGGGGAGGGTGTCCTATCATGTTATCCCATAATCTGCAAGGGAAATCCTCAATTAAAACTCAGCTTACTCAGCTCTATCAGTGATATGACATATATTTAAATTCCTTTATAATGATAATTTTGAGGAATAAGGAAATGTCCTTTTAGGAGCATAACCAATTCCAACAGACTCAAAATATCATTGATTGTTCTGATTATAAAAATACAGTGAAGTTTATTTTATTTTTTAATTTTTTTAATATATTTTATTTATTTATTTTTGACAGAGAGAGAGACAGAGAGAGATATACAGAGACAGAGAGAGTATGGTTCCCTACGGGCCGGGGCCATGATTTGATCCCTGGTCCCCGGTGCTGCAAAGTGAGCGCTTAACACACTGCGCCACCCTGGCTTCCCCTGCAGTTTATTGTATACCAATTATTCATCAATAAATCTAAAATAAAATTTATAATAAAAGGAATGAAGTGAAAAATAAAAGTCATATGGTAGAGGTTGGATAAAGATGGGGATATCTGTTCACATACTATTTGGTAAAGAAAAGAATGGTTCTGCATTTTTATAAGGCTTTTTTGACCCAACTCCTCGATCAGCAGTTACAAATATACCTATAGTGGCTTTCTTGTCTTATTCATGGAGACTTTATTTAAACTTAGAAGAAGCCATGCAAAAAGGAAATAAATGCTAATTGGCCTTATTAAAATGTACAATAATTATTTTAGTTGAAATTACTTTTTTAGGTTAAATTATTCAGTAATTTCTCTTTCTCTCCAAGGGCCTAATTTTATATTCATGAAAACAACTAATCAGTTATTATCAATTAAAGAGAGTATTCAGGTTCTAGTAAGTATTTTTTTGGGGGGGGGAGAGGTAATCCTATATACATGTATTTTTTCCAGCACATTACTTAATCTTTTCTTTAGTCCTCAGTGTATGGTGGTGCCAGTCTGAGGAAGTAAGCCAACAAAGACATCTCTTCAGTGGCTGACATGATTCCCTTAGAAATCAACACATGAATTATTTGGCATCAGTATATAAGACAAGTTGCTCATTGGCTCTACACAGAGGCTGTCCGGAAAGTATCCAGCCATGTAACTGTTCTCATTATATTGACAATGGCTGGATTTTTTCCGGACAGCCCTCATATAAACTCAATTGTTCTTAGCTGGCAGGGAAAAGAAATGATAAATCAGACTACTTTGATCCAAATTACACATTAGATACCTTATTTTGAGAAGATGGCTTAATCTAAATGCTCTTTCCTAACTATGTATAGGCTACTGCAAATAATATCAATCATTTTATTTGAAAGCTTTTAAAATTAAATTTATTGGGGTGACATTGGTTGGTAAAATTATATAGGTTCCAGGTGTACAATTCTGCATGACATCGTCTATGTGTTGCATTATGTGCTCACCACCCAGAGTCAGCTCTCCTTCCATCACCATATATTTGACTCCTCAGCTCTTCCCCCTCTCACTCCCCCCTTTCCCTCAAGTAACCCCTAAACTACTGACTGTGTCCATGAGTTTTGTTTCTTGGTTGCTTTCAGTTTTATATTCCACATATAAGTGAGGTCGTATGGTTTTTTATTTTTTCTGTCTGGCTTATTTTGTTTAATATGATGATCTCAAGGTTCGTTCATATTGTCACAAATGGCAGTATTTTATCTTTTCTTATGGCTGAGTGATGAAACTTGACTCTTCCGGTGCTGGCACATCTGTCGTAATATGATGGCAAAAATCTTTTTTTTTTTTATCAGTGTTGGAGGATGTGATGTCTACAGTTTCCCAGATGACTTATATTAGTAATGTCCTACTGCTGTCTTTCTTCATGGTATATACTTTAGATTTTTAATTTTGTTTTAATTGTTATTGTAAGTTTAAACATATCCAAAAACTAAGATCCAAATTCTTCAAAGGAGCATTGGAGAAATGTAAAACTGCAGATCTCAGAGAAATTAATATGTACTTTTGTTTTGTTACATACTGGTGGCTGGTGGTCTTTTACATGACTCTTCTACTGGAAAAAAAAAATCCCCTTAAATTCTATAGATTTGCTTCTATGAACTTTTGAGTACAGCCCAGATGGTATGGAGGTGCAGTTGGGAACGAGGGACATTAAGTATTCTTGCCTAACTACAGAAACATGGGAAGAGCTTCCCTTCCTATGTTTACACAAGTCTTAGTTTCAACTCATAAGAGAAACTCGCTCAGTGAAATATACCTCAATCACTCAAACTCTTTCATTATAAATTATACCATAGCATTTAGCTGTCAGAAGCTTTTAAATTATAAACTGAAAAATAATCTTAACTATTAGGCTTAAAGATTATGTCAATACACATTTCCTGTGCATATGAATGTTACTGAAGAAACTGCATTCCTGCCCTCTCAAGACCAAGAAGTGTGTCTATAGGGAGCTCAGGGGACGGACTTAAATCACTTGTCTCCATTTTTATGGTCACTGGAAACTGGGGGCTTTTAAAAACAATGTGAGGTCTAAATAAGAACTGGTGTTTAACATTCTTAGTTTCAAATAAGTTCTGAAATCACTCAATTTAAAAAGTTTAAATGTGTGCTGTTGTAAGGCAGAGATGGATATCATGTGATTAAAAAAACAATTTTTTTTTTAAAATTAGGTTGTATTAAAAGAAAAGGCCTGTTTAAGATTGTTTCTACTCTGGGTGCAGCACATCTGTGTCTCCTTTTGATTGTAAGATCCTATACCAGAGTCATCAGGAAAGGTAGGCTAGAACGAAATGAAAAGAAGTGGTATGCAATGGCAGAAACAGGACAATCAGAAGGAAGAAGGCAGGGAGTGGACAGCTAGTTCCAGATCCTCCTTTCAAAAAGAGATCCAGCACCACCTCCGTCCAGGCTATTCGTGTGATGTTCGGAGACATACAGGAGAGCTGCCTTGAAAAGGAGACTGGACTTCAGGCCAAGATGAAAACAAGGGGAAATGCTGCCCATGCGGGGCCACACCTGGCCTGAGAGGTCCAGAGAGCAGTCAGCTGGGGCTCAGGAAGGACTAAGCCCAGGTGGTTCTGTTTCCCTTCCTACCGTTCAAGGTCAGAGGCTGGACAATGTCTAGAGCTGGGGTGTCCAACTTCTGGCTTCCCTGGGCCACATTGCAAGAAGAAGAGTTGTCTTGGGCCACACATAAAATACACAAACACTAACAATGGCAGAGGAGCTAAAAAAAAAGTCGCAAAAGTCTCATGATGTTTTAAGAATTCGTGTTGGGCCTCATTCAAAGCCATACTGGGCTGCAGGTTGGACATGCCTGTGATAGGGAATGGGTTGGGGAACACCCATGGGAATACATTTCTTAGGGCATGCAATAATTTACTAAAGAGAGAAGAGGATCCTGTATTTTTAGTTATTAAATTGATTCGGTAGCCAGAGTGTCCTGTACTCACTGAACTAAGGGCCTCTGGTTAAGGGCAGAATCCTTACAGAATGAAGTCATCGCGGGGACACCGGGACAGCTCTACAGGTTGAGTGATTGCCTTGTACCCGCAAGGTCCGGGAATTGAATCCCAGCCCTGGCCTGTGCACACTCATATGCTGACCTGTGACCCAATTGGTAACTGCTGAGATGGCAGGGAAGGTTCTCGCCTCCCATGCAGAAGGCCCCTAGTTCAGTTCCTGCCCCACACGGCCCCCCATCCACCTGTGCAGAATGAAACTGTAACACAACTAATGATGTACAACTATGGAGACTGCTCTAAGTCCTCCCTACTTCTCTCTCTCTCACCTTCGCTCAATAAAATAAACCTTTTTGAAAATATTATGTAATAAAGTCACTGTTCACCTTCCAGGTTACAAAACTGAATTAGAATTTCTAGCAAGACAGTGGACCTAAAACTCAAACTTCATTAAGAGAAAAAAAAAAAAGGAATTATAAATTCCAAAAGTTACCCTCTGTATACGAGCAAAGGTTGGAGGTAGAGATTTATTCCAAGTGCTAACAGAATGAGGGGAGAGTCAGGCCCAGGGCAGGCAGGGAGAACCACCGCAGTGCAGGCACTGCTGTCGTCTGCCTTGAGTAGAACATGAAAGCTGGAGTCAAGGGATGGCCTTGCCACACTCAAGTCAAAGCCTGGGAGGATGCAGACCCTCAGAGAAGCCCTGGATTCCACCCAGAGCCACAAGGGGCAGGGAGTGAGAGGCAATTGGCTGAGGGCAGAGTCTGAGGGCTCGGGGCACATTGCAGCAGTGGGCAGAAGCTGCCAAGAGCACCCAAGCCACTATGCCAGGAATCAGGGAGATGGCAGAATAGGGGGCCCCTCACAACAGGGGACTGTAAGCACAACTCAGGGTCTCAACGGTGACATCAGCACAGCATGGAAGTAACAGGTCTAGACCCAGGTGACAGGAGGCAAGGGAGCCTCCTTAGATACACAACTCCTCCCTAACGCTAACCAGGGATTAAAGGGGAAGGGCAGGTAGGAAGCCCATTGAGGGGAAAACAGCCCTGATTGAGTTTCAGCTTCTACTTGACTGCATATTTAACAGTCTGTCTGCTTGGCAAATGTTTTTTCTCTTCAAGGGCAGAGATTCCAGAACAAGATGAGATTGGATACAGAATACGAAGAAAGCTATTTTTTTCACATTTGAGTCATGATGTGGACATTTGAACCCACTTATACCATCAAGATTGACTATCTGCATTGACACATTTATAGCTTAACTGTTCAGTATTCCATATATATATATATATATTGACCTTATGGTTTGAACACACCTAAATGAGTGACTGTGAAAATACTGAGGGCATCTGTGGACCTTTGCAAATAGATTAGAATAATTAGCAGAGTATAAGAAGCTTGCCCAGAGTTGCCCACCTTACTCATGCCAGAACCAGGATTCAAACTCAAGCAGTGTGGCTCTGAGGGTCTGCTTTTTATCTGCTCTGCTAGGCTGCCTAATCCTGTTAGCTGCCAGGGACTGCAGTTTGCTACCCCCAGTTGGGTGGGAAAATAACCTTTTTGCAGCACCCTCCTCTCACTGTGATAAGCATTTATCTTAGTGTTTGCCCTCAACAAATTTCCCTTGCCTTTTCACTCTCGTCCCCTCAGCTCACAAAGTTGATGCAAAATAATAGCTGAGAAAATGCATGTAGGCAGCTCAATGCAAGTCAGGCATGACTTCTTTGGCTGGTTCTATTAGAGAAAGAATTAAAGACAGCAAGTTAAAGCATAACACAAAATTTCCAAGAATCTACAAAGGAAAAGATGGGTCACTTTGATGACATAAAAATAAATGCATAGAACAAAAGAAAAGAAATCATAAAAAGGTGAAAAGACAAAAAGCAAAATAGTGGAAAATTTCACAACATACGACAGTCATGGTAATTTCCTTTATATAAAATCAGCCCTCAGAATTTAAAAAGACCAGCAATTTAGAAAATTCCACAAGTGGCACAAATAAGTAATTATGTAGAAAGAAATCCAATGGCCAATATCTTGATGAAAAGATACCCAAATTCACTCATGATTAAGAAACAAATTTAAATAGCAATGAAATAACATATTTCACCTAGCAGAATAATATAAACTATCCAGTTATAAGTTGTGGGATATAATGTACAACATAGTGACTATAGTTAATACTGTATGGTGTACCTGAAAGTTGTGAGAGTAGATTTAAAAGTTCTTTTTAAAAAAAATTTTTAAATTGTTTTTGACAGAGAGAGCGAGAGAGATACAGAGACAGAGAGAGAACTGAACTGGGGGAACTCCCCAGCTCAGCACATGGGTTCACACGGGCCAGGGCCGGGATTTGATCCTCGGTCCCCGGCACTGCAAAGTGAGCTCTTAACCCACTGAGCCATCCCGGCTTCCCCTAAAAGTTCTTATAATGAAAAAAATTTTATGTGAGGTAATGAATGTCATCTGAATTTATTGTGATCACTTCCTGACATATACATATATCAAATAATTATGTTGTATACTTTAAACAGTGTTATATGTCAATTATCTCTCAGTAAAACTGGGGGGAAATGGTTAACTGGACTCAGAGGGTGAGTGATTATGATTAATTTTCTGGCATACTGGAGTCAACTTGCTTTAAACCAGGCCCACAAGATTTCAGCATGTGTTTTTGATGAAAATAAATCTCTATAATTTTTATCCTCATGTCTTTTCCCACTCTCCCACATAATATTAAAAGGAGGAATGTAGAAAAAATAATACAAATGAAAAATACCGATCATTTGTGACGATGGGGAAATAAGGACTTTTACACTCTTGGAGTGTACACTCTTTTAAATAAAATTTGGTAATATCTCTCAGTATTTTAAGTTTACATGTTTTGACTTAGTAATTCCACATTTAAAAATTTCCCAAAAGATACTTACGTTCACAAATGTACATAAGAATAATTATTGTACCCATCATTTTTTACCTCACAATTTGTAGATTTAACAGTTTTCCCAAACTTCAGTATTGGCTGCACCCAAGTAACATGCGAAAAATGCATATCTGAGGATGTAACACACCTTTTCCAACTCCTTCAATGGGTTTTCCTATCATCTAGTGATGTCTAACCCCTTACCTTGGCCTATACAACCCATATCTTTATCACTGCTCTTACTCTCCACTACCTCTTATTTTATATTTTAAGTTGTAGAACACACACCCACACACACACTGCTATTTCATGCTTCAGTGCCTTTGTTCATCAATCAGTAGGTCCACGAATTTTTTTAATACCCCGCACACATTGTTCATTGCTTACTATATCAGTTGTGAATTGCATTCAGCTGCTAATAAGAAAGACCCAACCATAGTGGCTTAAATAAATCATGACTTTATTCTCCCTCATGTAAAAGAAATCCACAAGTGGTAAAATGGCTTCATAAAATTTTCAGGGTCCATTGCTTCTACTTAATTTCTCATTGGCCAGAACTGGGTTATAAGGTCAATCCTAGGTGCAAGGAAGGTGTATGGGTCAGTTTGGTAAGGTATCTCCTCCAGCTAATTTAAAAAGAAAGAGAATGACAGGGTATCAGTGACTTACAGAATCATTGGGATGAAACAAACTTGGGCTGAATTTATAGGAACAATTTCCAAAATCATTCCATGGAACTGGGCTGTCAAGACAGCTGATGCTTCTGCCGTGGTCTGGACTCCGCCTGACAAACGGGAAGCTGCCCACAGGGGCTGAGTCCAGAAGCACACTGTCCTTGTTGCAAGGCAAACTTAATGCCTTGTGGCCTGCTTTTCTACCAACATAACTCAATTTAGAATTCTGAATTTTGCATCACTGCATTTGATTGGCAGGACCCAATTCACAACCAGAATCCTATCTGAAAGAGAATCTTGGAATATACAGGGGGCTGGTTTAGCTATTGGGAGAGACGTCCCCAGCATCTACCACAGGAAGCAGGGGAGCAGGCAAAGGATTGGCTCAGCACTATGGTGAGGCCCATAACACAAACAAAATTAGGGTTTCATGAAGGGCTGGGGATGGCTACCAGGATAGCAAAAAACCTATCTGCCGTGGGAACCTGACCCAGTCTTCAGAGGTCAAGAAAGGCTTTCCTGAGAAGGCAAGGAGGGGCGAGAAGAGCATTCTAAGCATAGGAAAAAACAAGCAAGAAGAACATGGTGCTTTGAAAGAAAGTTCATGGGGACGGGGGATGGATATAGCACATATGTTACTTCATTTAATCCTCACAAAAATCCCAGGAAGAAGTACTTTATCACTCCCAATTTTAAATGAAGGAGCGTCTGGAAGCCAGAAATCTTCCACAGAAATGCAGAGGTACTAGATATAATACAACGGTTAGGGAGCTGTTGGTAAGCAGAGAGAAAAGTACATAATTCCAAACAACATAAAACACCATACATATAATAAAAAGTAAGACAGACTGGAACAAGTTAATTTGCAATGCATGTAACTGTTGACTAAAGATTAGTATGCAGAATATAGAGCTTGCCAAAAAAATATATACACATTTTAAAGAAGGAAAAAACTGTATTAAAATTGTAATACTCAATACATACCGATAACAAAAGATGAATACATGTCACGTTCAACTTCTGCAACTACAAGAGGTGCTCAAAGTGGTTACCATCAGTGTCCACACACTTCTGATTACTGCAAACTACTGCTTGAGCAACGTTGACCAAAGTGTTCACTTGTATTGCTGCACATATCATTTCAATTTACCATGGATCACAAATGTGTACAACTGTTAGGTGTGTGGGAGGTTCTGTTGCATACTCACACCTCCATTGTTGTTGAACTTCCACATTGGTCTCAAATTTCAAATACCACTTCAACATGGTCTTGCACTCCTTGAATAACAACTGTGCTTCTGCCCTTTTCTTTGACTGTTCTGCATGTTGCATGGTGACGCTAGCATTTATTTGATTAATGTCATCTTTTAAGTGAACATCATACTATACATTGCTATGGTCATTCAATTCAACTTCAAAAACTAATACATAGGTAACATCTCTTAAAATTTGTATACATATTTTTGGCACATCCAGTATGTAAAGAAATCTTATAAAACAATTTTTTTATTACAAATACTCTAATGAAAAATTGGGCAAAGCTATGATTTACAAAAGAGAAAAGTCAAATAATTAAAAACATTAAAAAAAATTTTAAGAGAAAAAACACATGTGAAAGTTATTTTTTCAACCTCGTGGCAAATGCAAATTAAAATAACAGTAATACCACTTTACATTTATTAGACTGGCAAAAATGTTTAAATTCCGAAAAGAGAAGTTTTGACAAGGATGTGGCATACCCACTTGGAAAGCAGTTTGACTATATTAAGTATGAAGAGGCATTTATCCTTCAATCCTTCAACCCAGCATCAATTCAACTTCTAGGGAGAGTCAATTGTTAATTATTCAAGTATACTTGAATAAGGTATACTTGAGCTAGTAGTGAAATAGCTTGACATTAGCCGTAATGGGAGTATTTACACCACAAAAATCTGCAAATGCCACAAACCAGGGTTCTGATGTTTGTTTTTGTGTTTTTAGATCCTGTTTACCAGAATACCAATGGACACAGAAACTCCCATGCATATATATAAAAAGACATGGTAGAAGAAACGCTCAGAATCTACAGTGTGTTTAAATTTAATGGGGTATTAATTTCGGGACATGATTTGTATTAGATCGTCACTGAGGAACAAATAACATCGTAATTTAATCTTAGTTTTAATTTTTCAATTACTTCCACATTCTTAACTCTCTATGTAATTAATCCTAAATATTAAAAACAACAACAACAACAAACCAGTAAGAAAGTGTATTATTTCACAAAACAAGAAGCCCAAGCTGAAGTGCTCTCTGGCTGGTTATTTTGGTGACTATTCAATATGTCTTTACGTTGCTTGGTTCCTTCTCCTTTCTACTTTGCCTCTCCGGCAAGCTCCCCTCTCATTTAACAAGATGGCAGCAGCAATGCCAGGAATTCTTTCCCAGATGATAATATCTACAATATGAAAAAGAGATGTTTCTTCCCATGTGTGTCTTTTCATCAAAGAAGAAAACTTTCCCTGAAGTCCCCTAGCAGACTTCCCCTTGGGTCTCATTGGTCAGTTTGAATAATTTTAGTAACATTCCATTCCATTCAGATTTTATCATAGGATTTAAGTATAATAGTTGTTTG
>PVKE010006727.1:0-53244 GCA_004027555.1 Craseonycteris thonglongyai
AAAAAAAAAAAAAAGATAAACAGACACATGCATTTTTTTAAATTTTAAAATAAAAAATCCCTTCCATATGACATGTATCTATGAAAGAGAAAATTTTTTAATTTATATATATATATATATATACAATAAAAAGAAAAAAATTTAATGTATATCTCTTCTTATCATCACAAAAATAAACACAAGGAAAGTAAACAAAGAAGCACTGAAGTTAGTTACCTGTAAGAGGTAGGGTGTGGGGTGAAATGGAAAGAATGCAGGGAGGAGTGACACTTCTCTGAGTATAGCCAATTGTCTGTAGGTACCTATTTACAAAAGAATTAGAACAACTATCTGGATTTACACATTGCCTGTGGAGATTAATATAAAATATTCTGGGGGATACCATGATAGATAGCTCAACAGGTTGAGCACTTGCAACTGCAAGATCTGGGGATCGAACCCTGGCCCTGGCCTGTACAAACCCATCTGCTGAACTGTGGCACAACTGGTAACTGCTGAGATAGCAGCAAAGGTTCTTGCCTCCCATGCAGGAGGCCCCCATTTCAGTTCCCGCCCCGTGTAGCCCCACATCCACCTGTGTGGAATGAAACTGTCACAACTAATGATGTACAACTATGGAGTCTGCTCTAGGCCCTTCCTCCTTCTCTCTTTCACTTTCTCTCAGCACAATAGAATAAATCTTTTTTTTAAGTTTTCTTTTTTTTTTTTTTTTATTGTTTTTGACAGAGAGAGAGAGAGAGACAGAGAGAGACAGAGAGAGAACTGAACTGGGGGAACTCTCCAGTTCAGCACATGGGTCCACATGGGCCCGGGCCGGGATTCGATCCTCGGTCCCCGGCGCTGCAAAGTGAGCACTTAACCCACTGAGCCATCCCGGCTTCCCCAATAAAATAAATCTTAAAAAAAAAAAAAGAATACTTACTACAGTGTTGTTGTAATGACAAATGCTGGACATAACATAAACATCTACGAATGGGAAAATGATTAATTAATCCACAGGATCTCTTACATTGAAATATTGCCACCATTAAGTTATATTGGCAGCTTATTTACTGAAATGGAAAATTGATTATAACACAGGAATTTGGAAAATGTTATAAAACTGTATAGCATAATCCAACTTTTAAAGGCTATTTTCTTATGCATACATTAAAAAAACTAGCTCTGCATGTAGAAATATTAATTTTTATTTTATTTTTTGCTATATTTTCCTATATTTAATATGTTCATATAATTTAAAATATATACTTTAAGAGTAATTATATTAACAAATGATTGCTTCATTTGAGCAACTACTTATATAATCTATACTCTGCCTAACTCTCCAAAGACTGAGCGATGTAAAGCATAAATAACAGGCTAGTTTGAGAAGTCAGAGAATGGTTAGAAAAAGGACCAAGAGGCAGTTAATTCTATTGAGAACCCAAAACAAGACAGTTCCTACACATTAACATCAAATTTAGCTCTAAAATCTCCAACAGCTTATTATCGATATGAAAGAGAATGTATACTCTCACACTAGTTGATAAGAGAAAATACATTAATTCTTCATAACAGAAAGTACCGGTAACCTGAGAATTTAGAAACAAAAACATGTGAAGAGAAAAATTTGTCTTTAGGTTTCTATATGAACATCAAAATAAATGTATCTTCAACAGCGATCTTACTAAATATATTTACTGACACTCAAAAAACTGATATTAAATTATTATTTAATATCAGAAGATATTATTTATAAGAATGAAAATTTTAAAGCCTAGAAGAATAGTACACTAGACTAGCCTTTAGTTTGTTCTGCTATGATGTATGCATATAAGGCACCTGTAAAAATTCACAGCACAGAGAAGGTGCACCATATTGGTTTTCTTTCTTTTCCACTTAATCAAGCTTGAAATGTGTCAACACCACACCAGTTAGTGACAGAGGACAATCCAATTTACTCAAGAAACATTTATTAAACACCCACAATGTGCTAGACTCTGAAAACAACTGTTGAAATGATTTCAGAAAGTTTTTTCTAAAAGAAATACATTTTCCCCCAAAGTATTACTAGATTATCAAATTCATTTCAAAAACAGTTTAAAACTTATTAAGATCATTTGGAAATAACTGAAAAAATGTAAGAAAACTTCAGCCAGGTAACCGGCTATGTTATCATACAATTATTCAATAACAGTAACATTCTAATCAATATCTTAAAATAATACTAAATAAGCCTCCAAGGGAAACCTATCAGGTTGCCAAAAATTTTTTTGTTAAAAATAAATTTAACTGCATACTTCATAAACCTTCAAATAACCTACAAAGGGCTTCTCCACAAAAATACTACTTAGTATCTTTAAATCTCTTCACAAACTGGTGTAAACATGAAAGGCACATGAAAATGTAAATAAAGCTTGTCCAACCTATAGCTCATGGGGCCACATGTGGCCCAGGACAGCACTGAATGCAGCCCAACACAAATTCATACACTTTCTTAAAACATTATGAGATTTTTTTGAGATTTTATTTTAGTTCATCAGTTATCATTAGTGTTAAGTGTATTTTATGTGTGGCCCAAGAAAATCCTTCTTCTTCCAATGTAGTCTAGGGAAGACAAAACGTTGGATATCTTTGATGTAAATGTATCACAAGACTAAATTTTTTAATTCAAAAACAAAATTCATGAATTTACACTACAGACCCCTCATACTCTACATCAATGTATCAGTAGAGCCAATTCTAAAACAGAGCCCAGCTAAGTTCATTCTCACCTGTGGGTTATATTACCAATAAACCTATGTTTAAGGGGGGGAAAAAAGCACTGGTAACAGATGCTGACAGAAACAACATTTATTCATCCAAAAAGACTAAATCAAAGTGTGTATGAAAAACCAGCAAAGAGGATTGGTTGGAAGCACATTAGACGTAATCACATAAGAAAATAAAGACCTGAGAGAGTAGAGTAAAAGAAGCTATGAGAGAGTAAAGAATCCATTGAAAAGCAACTGCATTCCACAAATGTGTACCCTTTACCATTTGTCTGACTTCATTCTGAATCCTTCAGTTTCTCTACAAGGAAAAGAATAATACGGGAGAAAAAGAACTTTCGGCAAACATATTTATTTCTATTTTAGTAGCACCTTCAAATAATATGTGCTAAGAAAAATGGAATGAGAATTTAAAAACTCAAACATATGAACAGCAATTAAGTTACTACATACCGTACAGAGATCTTTATATTGCAGCTTTTGGAATTTAGTATCTGTGTTTCCTGCACACAGTTCCACGTAACCAAGAACAACTTGAAACACGGTATTATGAATGGCTTGAGTGAAGTGCATATGAAGTTGATCCATTGCTGTCTATGGGAAGAAAACATAATTTCATGTTATTAAAATAAATTTCAACAGATTCAGCAAACATAGGAAAAAACCTTTATCAATTATAGCTACAACATAAAGATCATACTGTTATTTACAAAATTATAATTTTACTATTATTTACAAATAAAACTTCAAATAACTACATCATACCACTAAAGACATATTTGAATCCTGAACACTGCTCTGTTGTATATTTATGATTGGTACCCATTCTGATCTTTTTCAAGCATGTCACACATAATCATACCTTTGGATTCCCTCTGCCATCATTTCCTTACATTGTTTAGGATGCTTGTCAATGGTCACCTTTTTTAGAGAAGGCTTTCCTGACTAGCCTATGTACATTAGTACTTTACATCATTCTATCCACTTACTCAGATATAGATATATTTCAGCACCTGTTACCACCTGGTATCATATTTATTTCTTTAATATTTGTCCAAGTGCTAGAGCAGTGCACAAAGTAGGGACCAATACATATATAATGAGTAAAGAATTCCTCTAATGGGGAAAATTAGAAGTTAAAATAATATTTTCAAAAATCTTCTAACATATGCCTCAAAATTACCAAGTGTCTACTTCCTTCTATTTTTTCCTAGGTATAGCTTAAGATATGAAAATTAGTAAAGTACAATAAACAACCAAATATTCAGATTTTATTTTCTTTTTTTTAAGATTTATTTTATTGTTTTTGACAGAGAGACAGAGACAGAGAGACCAAGAGAAGGGAAAGAGCAGATTTTAAAATGTACGGTAAGCAGTTTGGTAAAGTGTTAACTTTCTAAGCCAGGAGACCATTAAAGGGAAGAAAACATTTATATCTATCATGTCTAGATGTTCTACAGATACATGTATAATCCTGTACATACAGAAGGTACACTTAAATTCAAACTACGAACCCTGTTTCAAGTTTTTTAAGGAAGCTCTTGAGCAGTAAAAGTATGTAAAACCATGGATTGTGGGAGTCCTAAGGACATTCTAGAGATAATAAAACCCTTCGAAAAACCTGATAATTGCAATTTAACTGTTTTACAAACAAATGTACACAATGCACAAAAGTTTACCTACCACTCTAAGGGTGTCATCTTATAACCATGAAGCTCCAAATGAAAAGGTTCTCATTCAGGACCAAAAGCTGAAGTAAAATAGATTACACATCCTCTCCCATTGAAATATCTTACATAATATTGTAGAAAAAACTTACAAACACTTCATTGTTCAAAACAAAATTCTGTAATGCTTTAATCATAGTACATAAACTCTGAGCCTATGTGAAAACTGTTACCACTGTTAATAGAGCATAAAATGCTCTGTTAAATGAAATTTTAAGGATACTACATTAATGATATTCAAACTTGAGCAATGATAAAGATCAAAAGATTCCTGATTTTAAAAAGTAAACATCTTTTCAAAACTAACCTGTGTTTTTCCAAGAAGTCGATAAGCTTGCTGAACCTTGGTGTAATGGTTAATGTCAAAATTCTTGCAGATTTTAGAAAGAGCTACATCCAACTGTTCCTATGTATTTAAAAGAGAAGGCAAGATTTGATGAAGGAATTATGTTTCCAAAGCAATGAGGAGAATATATTAAGATTAATTTTTCACTTTTAACTAATATCTAAACACATTTGTTATCTCACTGGATCAATAGCTAAAAACACATTTAAATAAAAATTAAATTATAATTCTCATTTACTACCAACTATAATCAAGTTTACTGAGATGTTATTAATATGTTTCTAAAAACCCATGCCTGGTGTTTCAAGGTACACAAAATAAGTACAAAAGAAATTTCTGTTACTAAAGAAATTTTTTTTGTTTTTACTTAACTCTATATTTCCTCAAACACCTGCTTAAATCTTATAATTATATGAACTGAAATTGTAGGACTATTAAAAAATACTAAGACCATCCTTCTGTAATCGCTAAAAAGTCATTCTCAACAAAACTACACTAACCTTAAAGGTATACACTTTTATATCAAAATGCAACAATTTACAAATTTCCATTTCAATACTTTCATTTTAAAATAATAATTTTTCTACATACGTACACAAAATATTGCATATTGAAAGTGAAGAAATACTGAGTTTTCTAAAGAAAGTCCTCATTAAAATATTCAAGTGATTATTTACTTAGATTTTCAAAGTAGTTATCTTTATGTTTGTCAAATAAATTGTCATTCTTACAGTTAGTAAATAATTGCATATGATCTAAAACAACTTTCACAAAAGTTCATTTGAAAATCCAGATGCAACTTTTTTTTTGTTTTTTGACAGAGAGAGACAGACAGAGAGAGACAAAGAGAAGGAGGAGGGCCCAGGGCAGTCTCCATAGTTGACAGCATTAGTTTTCCATATAGTTTCACTCCGTAAGTGGGCATGGGGCTGTGCAGGCCAGGAACTGGGCCGGGAGCCTCCCGCATAGACCCGGGCAAGGACTGAACTGAGGGCACACCCCAGTTCACATGGGTCAGAGCCGGGATTCGATCCTCGGACCCCAGGGTAGTAAAGCAAGTGCTCAACCGCTGAGCCATCCCAGCTTCCCCCAGCTGCAACTTTTATAAGCACTCTTATCAAGAAAACAAAAAAATATAAGAAACCAAATAACTCTTATTAAGTGTATTAACATGAATAACCTGCCTTTCAAAGATTGCTAAGAGATAAACTCTGAGTAAGTGTAGGAAGAAAAGCAAGACTTCATACTCACAATGACATAGCTTTTGTTTTAATTTATACACTTTTGTACGAGGTTACCTCATAATATTTTGTATGAGGTTACCTCATGGTATTTCATATGAAAATGTATAAATTATAAGGGAAGGCTATGTCATTGTCAGAGTGAAGTCTTGCTTTTCTTCCTACATTTACTCAGACTTCATCTCTTAGCAATCTTTACAAAGCAGGGTATTCATGTAAATTTATCAAATAAATATAATAAGAATTATTTGGTGTCTCATCTTTTTTTTGTTTTGTTTTCTTTTTTAAAAAAAGATTTATTTTTATTGTTTTTTGACAGAGAGACAGACACAGAGACAGAGAGAAGGGGGAGGGCCCAGAGTAGTTTCCCTAGTTGACAGAATTAGTTTTCCATATAATTTCACTCCACAGGTGGGTGCGGGGCTGGGCAGGGCAGAAACTGGGCAGGAGCCTCCCACATAGGCCCCGGCAAGAACTGAACTGGGGGCACTCCCCAGTTCAGCATATGGGTCCACCGGTCTGGGCCGGGATTCGATCCTCAGCCCCAGGGCTGCAAATCAGGCGCTTAACCCACTGAGCCACCCCAGCTTCCCCTTTTTCTCATTTTCTTGATAAGAGTGCTTATAAAAGTTGCAGCTGGATTTTCAAATGACCTTTTGTGAAAGTAGTTTTGGATAATATGCAATTACTTACTAACTGTAAGAATGACAATTTACTTGACAAATATAAATATAACTATTTTGAAAATCTTCCAATAATCACTTGAATATTTTAATGAGAACTTCCTTTTGAAAAACTCAGTATCTCTTCATTCTTAATATAAATTAACTCACTAAACTAATAATGAGTAGTAGTTAGTAATCAAAAATATTTAGTGCATGATTAAGTATTTTAGCTATAATTTACATGAGGACATACCTGACTAAAAGTTTGGGAATCATTTTGAATATGGTAATATTTTCAAATATTGTTTTAGGTTCCATAATTCCAAAAGTGTTACTGAGTTTACAAGTAGGTGAGTATGAAGTTGACAATGTACAGATGATCCAAATTGAAAGACAACATAAAGTGTAATGATCCAGAAACACTGGTAATAACAAGTTAAAACATAAAATGCATCTATGCTATTCAAAAGCCTCTAAAATAAAGCCATTTAACTTAAGATGTAATCCTTACCTCAATCTGTTCTAAAGTATCTTGCAGCTTTGAATTCAGTTCACTATTAAATAAAGCATATAGTTAAATATGTTTATACTTAAAGGAGACAAACTATGTGCTAAATATTATAAATACATGCTACCTAAATAAATAATAAATTTACAAATCAGTAGGATGAGCAGTAAGTTGTGCTGCTGGTTCTGTAATAAGGAAAGAAAAATAAAAGGAAAAGTATTAAGAAGAAATAAGAGTCATTACTGGCAGCAACAGGGTTGTGTATACAGAACATACAAAAGAAAATACAGGGAAGCCAAGATGGCTCAGAAGGCTATGCACTTTGCAGCCCCAGGAACCAAGAATTGAGTCCCAGCCCTGCCCCATGCAGGCCCATATGCTGACCTGGGGTGTGCTTCCCATGTGGGAGGCCCCCAGTTCAGTTCTCACCCTGCCCCCCCCCACCCCCCCACCCCGCCGGTTCAGCCCCTGGCTCAAGGGGGCATGCCTCCCATGCAGGAGGCCCCCAGCCCAGTTCCCATCCTGCACAGCCCCCACCCACCTGTGTGGAACAAAACCATACTGAAAACTGAAGTACAACTATGGAGACTGTTCTGGGACCTCCCCTTTTGTTCTGTCTCTGTCTTTCTCTGTCTCTGTCTCTCTCTGTCTCTGTCAAAAACAATAAGATAAATCTTTAAAAAATAAAAGAAAATACAAAGAATATCTATAGATAGAGCTAAGAATTTAAGCATTAAAAACTAATTGCAAGTTTTAAACATAAAAGGTATAATATAGGTAAAAAGCAAAATTACAAAAACAAAATTAATTTTTATATATTGAAAACAAGGAATTAGACAACAACAAAAAATTTTAATCCCAGTTTTAAAACACCATTTACCTGGGAACAAATCTAGTAAAAAATGTATAATACAAAACTGAGCCAAAATAAAGAAGACTTAAATATACAAAGATTATACTGTATAAACAGACTAAAGCCTTCAATATAGTTATGATATCAGTTCTCACCAAAACAATTTATTTACTTGCTTTACTTACTATGTGCAATTCCCCAAACTCCAGACTTCCACACCCTCTGTTCATGCAGGTAATGTTTACAGTAACTAGAATATACCTTCTCCTTTTCTAACTTGCAAATGTCCATTTATCTTTCCAGGCCCAATCTAAATGTCATCTTTTCTGAGAAGTCTTCCCTGGCTAACTTAAGTGTTCCCCTAAGTTTCACAAAACTCTGTTTATAGTCTCTGTAAGGACTATCTGTGACTGTTTCTCTCAACAGAAACTGTGGCTTATTCCCCAGTGACTTTGCAGGACTAACTAAATTCACACCTGACTCAGAGCAGATAATATCTGCTGAGTCAAATTTTCAATTAAAACAAAAATGGCAAAATTTTACTATCATTTCATTAGTCCCTATTTTCTACCTTAATAAATAAAACTACAGAGATAGGAAAATAAAAAAGAATATTTTAGAAGAAAAAGAATCACACCAGACTATGAGCCTACAGGTGCCTTAGCAAGAGAAAAAAAGAGATAAGCAGAGCTAGTCAGTTCCACTCCTCTATTACATTGGGCTCTGAAGTTCACTGAAGGCTGAAGATATGAAGAGGAAAGAATACTTGTATTAACAAGTAAGTAGGAAATGGTAAACATTCTTTCAAGAAGTATTTTGAATTTGAAAGAAAAAGAAATATATTTAAATTTATTCATAGATGAGAGTAATAATTTCTTCAACTTCTCAATTGGGCTTTGAGTTTATAAAACTATAAATCTCAATTTTTTATTGTTTCTATTGTTTATGGTTAAAATGATTCTATATCCTACGCATTAAGAATTAATGTAAACATGGTAATGAAAATAGTATGCAGAAGATTTTAAATATAAAATCTATAAATCAAACATTTGTTTCATTAAAATGTTTTCAAAAGCTACAATTGCAGTTTCACAACAATTTAATACTAATTAAAATACAAATATAAAAGTTATGTGATGAATTAATATATTAATTGTACAGCAAGTTTGTCCAACCTGCAACCTGCAGGCTGCATGCTGCCCAGGATGGCTTTCAAAGCGGTCCAACACAGATTCGTAAACTTTCTTCTTTTTTCTTTTTTATTGTTTTTGACAGAGAGAGAGAGAGAGAGAGAGAGAGAGAGAGAGAGAGAGAGAGAGATACAGAGACAGAGAGAGAACTGAACTGGGGGCATTCCCCAGTTCAGCACATGGTTCCACATGGGCCAGGGCCGAGATTCGATCCTGGGTCCCTGGCGCCGCAAAGTGAGCGTTTAAACCACTGAGCCATCCCAGCTTCCCCCGTAAACTTTCTTAAAACATTATGAGATTTCTTTTGTGATTTATTTTTCAGCTCATCAGTAGTGTTAGTGTATTTTATGTGTGACCCAAGACAGTTCTCCCAATGTGGCTCAAGGAAGCCAAAAGATTGGACAACCCTGTCGTATAGTCTTTAAAGAAACCCTTAGCCATCATTTAGAAACATGAAGTAATTTTGGCCAATTAATCAAAGTATGTTAAAAGGATTTGTTCAGAAACATCTGGATAAATAAAAGTAACATTACTATAAAAGAAATTACTAGTTCTAAGCTGGAAGGTTAAAAACTATTTAAAGCTATTTGCCAACTTAATGGAATGAATCAAACAATCTTGAGGCATTTTTACCATCATTACAGAAAAATTAAAGATAATATATCCAAAAATAACTCATTATGAGCACATAATGCAATGCATTGACAATGTAACGTAGAATTATACACCCAGAACCTATGTAATTTTTACAAACCAAGGTCAGCCCAATAAATTTAACAATTAAGAAACCTAAAAAAAACTAACAGTATTCTTTTAAACAGCTGATTTAGGACATACACTCTCACAAAATGAGTCCTAGAAGGTAGCATATAAATCAGAATTTTGTACAAATTTGATGGTACAAAAAGACAAGATTGTACTGAGGTATAAATCATCATCTTAATGATCTTTCCCTGCTCTGCTGTTAATGAGCCATGTGATTTAAGTAAAGTCTCTTAATATCTGAGCATCAGTTTCCTGGACTAGATCTAAAGGGTTGCTTCCAGCTCTAAAGTTTCAAGATTCTATTATATTTTAAACACCAGTTACCCAATTATCACATCTTTGTAAATGGTTACGCAGAGTGCTAAAACTGCTAGAATAAACTTAAGTAAGATTTATACTTCTAAGTTTATAGTGAATATTATCCATGGCTGTGAAAATTCCAGCCTGTTTAGATCAGAGGAATATTTCAGTAGTTTCAATCCACTCACAGCTGACAGAACTTATCAAAAGACCTCAGAGAAAACCTAATTTTCAAACACTTTGAAGCCAGACCAACAACCCTGAGGTACCATGAAATGTCCACATGATCCTTCAAACCATGAGCAGGCTGTAAATGAACTCCTCATAACACTTTGGATCTACCCAGATCTCTGTCCTCACCCTGTTCAGAAATCTCTGACCTAACCCAGAACACAATCATTCACCACAAAGGAAGTTCCATCATTAAGAATACTAAAGATGTGCAAAAAAATCTCCAAATGTTATGACCTGTAATTCTGAAGCAAAGATGAGGCCCAGGAGCCAAATCTAGATAGCAGTCTACGTTTCTAAGTAAAGTTTTACTGGCACACAGCCACACAAATCTGTTTACATATTCTCTATGGCTGCTTTCGGGCAACTTAGGGCAGGGCTGAATAGTTGCAATGGAGACCTTACAGCCTCTAAAGCTTAAAACATTTATTGTATGTCCATTTAAAGACAAAGTTTACCAAGCCTGTGCTGGAGTTCAGCAGAAGACTTTTTCAACTTGGTCAACTGATCAAAGTTAAAATGGGAATAAGCACAGTGCACATTGTTAACCAGAACTCAAGCAACTGGCACTCTCAAGCAAGTGGCAAAAAAAAATCAAAGAAATAATGTTATATTTACCCAGCATGGATACCGGTTAACTGAGACTCTATTGTATTTCTATGTGTACATGTTTGTGTTTATATGAACATTGAATACTTTAAAATTGTATAAATGTACTTCATTCACCCATTTCTGAATTAAAGCCAGTATCTTTTTGAGTTTTAATGTCTTAGTCTCATATGAGCCAAATCACAAATAAATTGTCTATAACTTCAAATTTCAGTTTCTCTTTAAAGACAAGTACAAAACACAAATGCCAAATCACATTTAGTTACCTGTAGCCCCCAATTTTCATAAGTTGTCTTATCTTCAACAAATTCAAAAGAAAATTTATTTTTAACAGTATGTTTGTTTTTCCAATGTGTTCAACTTAACTTTCAAACACTTGTTTCATTTCACTAGTTCACTTTTTTTTTTTAAGATTTATTTTTTATTGTTTTTGAGACAGTGAGAGAGATACAGAGACAAAGACAGAGAGAAGGGGGAGGGCCTAGAACAGTCTCCATAGTTGCACATCATTGGTTTTTCCACATAGTTTGATTCCACAGGTGGGCGAGGGGCTGCACAGGGCAGGAACTAGGCCAGGGTCTTCACCCTGGTGAGAACCAAACTGGGGGCTCTCCCCAGTTCAGCATATGGGTCCACATGGGCCAGGGCCAGGATTCAATCCTTGGTCCCCAGGGCTGCAAAGTGAGCGCTTAACCCACTGAGCCATCCCGGCTTCCCAACACTAATTTACTTAATTAACATAAATACCGTAAGAACCACAACTGGCAGAAACAGATTTCGGTAAAAAAATACAATTAACTCCAGTAAGCATAACTTAAATCCAGAGCTCAACAGTAAAAGTTGGTCTGCTAGTTGTGAGCTTCCATTGTATATAAGTAAGACCTATTACATGAGCAGACAGTACAGTGCATTAGTGGTTAAAAGCAACAAGTCTTGTATTCAAGCAAACCGAAGTTTAAACCCTGGCTCTGCCACTTATTTCACAAAGCATCAATTCCCCATCTAAAAACTGGAGATAACAACAACATTTCTGAGGCATATTTTATCAATACTAAATTAAAAAAGGTAAGGAAAATGATTAGTACAATGCTTGACAAACAGTAAAAGCCAATTTCAAATACCTGTATTATTATAACCATCGTCACCATTACCATCACCATCACGATTCAATTTTTAGAAGCTAAAAAAATAGAGCTATAGGCAGAAAACCTATTAAAATCTAATTTAGAATTACTGTATAGTCAGCGCTGCCTTAGCTAACAGTGCCTAGCTTTTACTGCTGCTCCTATAAATGTCAATATTTCCCATTCCTGCAGAGTTACAGGAAGTAAGCCCATTCACAGCATGAACTTCTCCGATGGTCTTCTGTTTGTGTCCTCTGTGTATATTATCCCACAGTCATGCCTGCTAACTGTCTGTTACTTTAACCTCCAAGAGAACAAATGCATTCTAAAAGCTTTTGACATAAGTAACATGGCACCTCATGCAGATAATCATTAAACAATACTTAATTCTTGTCTCATTATCTAGAAGTAAAGAGTTTGACATAGATGGCTTTTCTAAGTGACTGGTGAAATTTAGAACACCAACTACTACAAAAGGAGAACCATCCTAAAAATTTCTAAAGTAAAGACACTGTTTACGATGAAATGAGAATAGTGGCTGACACTGTCCTACGAACAAGAGGCTGGCTGGAAGACAGCCGAGTGATGCCTTCCATTTCCTAAGAAAAAAAATTTTCTTTCAATCATGTTTATGAACTAAATTAAGATCATTTCAAAACCTGAAAATTTATTTCTCATATATCCAGTACCCAAAAAAATTAAAAATAAACTCAGCGATAACTATAACAAAACAAGACAAAGTAACAGAAAAAAAAGATTATAAAAAAATATATATCAGCTCAGTAGGCCCTTAAAAAAGTAAAAAGTGTTCAATAGAAATTTTTAAAAAGTGATGAATTTTATTTTCATTTCGAGACAAAGGATTAATTCTTTTTTGTAAGTCCAATAACTCTACTTAACTCTGCAGATATTTATGTAGGCACAATATAGTAAATATGATTTCCATTAGGTTAATCGTTAGAAGTAATCTAGTAATCTACTGAAAAAGCACAGATTTCATTACAGTTGCGAAAATAATATAAATTTGGCCAAGTAAAAATAATAGTTCCACTAACAAAACTGGGAAGATAAAGAAAGGAAGAAAAGTAAAAGGAAGTACCGTATTTTCTGGCGTATAAGACAACCGGGCGTATAAGACGACCCCCTAATTTTACAGTTAAAACATAGGTTTAGGCCTATATTCGCTGTATAAGACTACAGCCTCGGAAGTGGGGGGTAGTCTTATACAGCGAATATAGGCCTAAACCTATGTTTTAACTGTAAAATTAGGGGGTCGTCTTATATGCCCGGTCACCTTATACGCCAGAAAATACGGTATACCAAATTTCTATCTCTTATTGAAATTTTACTACATGAAATAAAGAGTCAGAGCATCAACAATTATCTACAATGACAAATCAGGGGGGGGAAAGGATATCTTAATGTATTATTTTAAAGATTTATTTTTATTGTTTTTGACAGTGAGACAGAGAGAGACAGAGACAGAGAGAAGGGGGAGGGCCCAGAACAGTCTCCATAGTTGCACATCATGGGTTTTTCCACATAGTTTAATTCCACAGGTGGGCGGGGCTGCACAGGGCAGGAACTGGGCCGGGGTCTCAACCCAGTGAGAACTGAACTGGGGGCTCTCCCCAGTTCAGCATATGGGTCTGCACGGGCCGGGGCCAGGATTGATCCTCAGTCCCCGGGGCTGCAAAGTGAGCGCTTAACCCACTGAGCCATCCCGGCTTCCCCCTAATGTATTATTTTAAATCATAATTGAATCTACTAGAAAAACAAGTCATCAATTGTAAAGTTAATTAATAAGCTGCAGAGTAGGTAAAGGAATGGCGGGTCAGAAAGAAAGAAAATTCTTTACCTTTTATTTAAAACATTATGTTTTTGCCATGTGATTTCACTTTAGGTTATTTTTACAATAGTGTGGTATGGGAGGCAGAAGAAAGCAAATTAAAATAAAAGATAGGGAAGCTGGGATGGCTCAGTGGGTTAAGCGCTCACTTTGCAGCGCCGGGGACCAGGGATCGAGTCCAGGCCCCGGCCCGTTCGGAACCATATGCTGAGCTGGGAGCTCCCCCAGTTCAGTTCTCTCTCTCTCTGTCTGTCTCTCTCTCTCTCTCTCTGTCAAAAATAAAAATAAATAAATAAAAATATATTAAAAAGAAAATTTAATGGGGAAGCCAGGATGGCTCAGTGGGTTAAGCGCTCACTTTGCAGCGCCGGGGACCAGGGATCGAATCCCGACCCCGGCCCTTGAGGAACCATATGCTGAACTGGGAGCTCCCCCAGTTCAGTTCTCTCTCTGTCTCTGTATCTCTCTCTCTGTCAAAAAACAATAAAAATAAATAAATAAATATTAATAAAAAAAAATTTTTTTTTAAATAAAAATAAATTAAAAGATAACTAGTGCAGGTGATATGAAAATACCAATAACTTGGCCCATGCAGACCAAGCAACAATGACTCAAGGTCCATGTATGGGTCTAGTTAAGTAGGCCTGGTGACCCCACAGAAACACTGCTTAAACATTATTCCAAGCAGGGTTCCTAGGATCCCCTTGCCTGAGCCTAGAGAAAGAGACAGCAGGCACATCTTGCTAGAAAGGAATCACGGGCAATAGCAGAAGAATAGTCCTTGTACCATTCTATTGCTATCTAAAAGCTGCGGTCATTAGTCTATGATTTAAAGAAGTTCTACAAAATACAACTTTCATTTAACAGCCAAGATTTTATTATGAGAAAAAATAAAAGAATATTTTAATAATGAGATAAAAAAATATAGTCATCCCCTGGTACCCATGGGTGTTTGGTTCCAGGACCACTACAGAAAACAAAACCCCAGGATGCTCAAGTCCACTGTGCAAAAGGGTGTGGTATTTGCACATAACCTATATTTGCATATGGACTACAGCAGGGTACACCAACACATCACTTCATGGATTCAAAATAGTGCAAACTCAAATTTTGCTTTTTGGAACTTTCTGGGATTTTTTTTTTCCAAATATTTTCAATCTTTTATTGCCTGAATCCACAGATGCAGAACCAATAGATATGGAGGGTTGACTCTACATCTCTGTTAAAGTAGAGTACAGTTTTAATGGTAGGCAAACTTTCATTGCATAATCCAGAATGCTCTAAAGTTCGCTCAACTAGTTAATTTCAAATGAAATGAGAAATAATAAAGCAGTTTTGACATTTAAAAATAACTTTTCTTGAAGTTTCAAGAAATTTAGATAAATTTCAAGTGAAAAAAATTAAATTCTTCATTCAGATGTACTTTATCATAAACATACACTGATTCTTATTTCCAATAAACCTCAACAATATGACTTTCTGTCAATCAACTCAAAAATGTCAACTAATATAAAAATGTTCCCTGTCGGTTATAAAAGTGAATAAAACTGGCATTACAGTATGTTTTATTAAAGAAGTTGAAAGAGCACATCTCAGGGAAGATACAAGGTACTGAAGAGGGTACCCATTTTCTTTCATTTTTCAATCAACTGGGAGCATCACATTACTTGGTATTTTCATGTGTTAAACTAGATAGTCATATAACCTGAGTCTTACTAAGTCAGTCAATGGGTCTTTGTGCAAAAGCAAATATGTGAATTCTGTTTTCCCTACTTTCAAAATCATAAGAGTCTGCCCTCAGTTGTTCCATGTAATCTACTCCTAAGATCAAAGGGTTTCTGCCTTCTAACAAATATTTTATTTCCAACAGAGGAGGGATGTAACTAGGAGAGAAAAGTGGAGCATTATGATACGCAAAGGAAAAATTAAGAAGTAGACAAGTAGGCCACTTTGTACATATGAACTTGTCTGCAATTTTTAAAAAATCATACACACACAAAAAAATCAGACCAGAATCCAGAAAAGCTCTGAATCATGGTTTTCTTAATTGACTGGGCATTTCTGGAAGAAATATATTTCATGATTCTCTAGTCATCAATAAACATGAAAATAAACTTACGTGTTAAAGAAATTGAGATAGTAAATTCAGTTGGAAATTAATTACTATTCCTATAATTACCACATCAAATGATTTTTCACTGATTCACTCAGGTCCAAGCAAAGATTAAATTGTGCCTTTTGCTAAATTCCTTAGCTCCAGGTAAATTAAAGAAAGATTATTAATAAATAATGCCTGAATAGACTCAACTAGAGAGCTCAAAAACAGGTTCAATATTGGATTTAGAAAACCAGAAAAAAAAAAAAGAGTAAAAGAAGAATGCATACATAGAATAAAACAGGTGCAACTACTCACAATTAATAAAGACAAAAATAGAAGGAAGTTAGAATAAAATTCCAACCAACTTTATGGACTCAACCTGTCCCACATATCAACTAACTCTACTGCTATAGTTCATGTCACATTATATATAAAAAGTGAACAAACTTTTCATGCTCTCATAACTAGGAATAAAAAGGGTAAAGTACAACGTGAGAAAAGCGGACTGGGTTAGGCAGGAGGAATGATGGCTAGCAAAAGCAACTGCTAATATGTGGTTAGAAAAATTGCTGGTGGAGGGATTGTCATCACCAACAAACAACTCCAACTAATAGCTCTGCTCCCTGAGCCACAATGACACTGTCATGAAATCGCCAAGTTTAAAACACAACTCTTTAACAGTTTTCCCAGTTTTCAACCTCTCATTCTTTCCCATTGATTTTCAATTACTGAGGTTTCTACCTCTCAATTGCATCTTTGTAAAATTTCCTCATTCTAACTTATACTTGAACCAAATCTGTTCCCAGCAAGGTCACCTCTGACTTCTTTGTTGCTATAAAGCTAACAGACAGATATTTTCAGTCCTCATTTTCTTAGCATCTCTGCAACAAAGACGTAATCATGTCCCTGTAATCTCATACCCTCAACCACTCCGACCTCGCTTACGGTAGCTAACTCCTCTTGCTATTCTTCAGGCCCTCCTTAGTCTTGACCCTCTAAGGAGAGTCAGATCCCAATGCTTCCACTGTATGTTCAACTTCCTCCTCTTTAAAGCCCCATCCCTTTTATGTCTTCTTCAATTCAAGTTCTTGATAGATTATGCTCTCTAGAAAACCAGGGATTATATTAGTCACATTATGTATGGTTCATCACTATACAGCCAATTCCAAAGCAAAGCACTGGGAATATAATAAACACTCACTAAATACTTAATTGCCTTAATTATGATCACCCTATCCTAAATAAGCTGTTCTCACTATAACCATTTATCACCACATAATGAACTAAATGTGTGCTATGCTTTTTCAGGATCTGGAAGGCCTAGTTAAAATTATCAAATACATTCAACATAATATAGCAAGTCTCTAGTCACTCAATTTAAAAAGTATAAATAACATATCAAGTTTTTTAATAAACAGTTAATCACTCTCAAAAAGGATAGAACCAAAATGTCACTGCTACTACCAAATTATGTATTTTCCAATCCAATAAAATGTCTGCTGCTTCAATACCCATAATTCTAATGAAAAGAATACCATAAATATTTAAATAGTGTCTCTAGGGGGGAAATATCTAGCCCTTACCCTATACCCAGCAGAGACCTATGATATGGAATACATATATTAAAAGAAAAAATTTAATTCAAAGCTGTATCAATTTTTTAGTCTACCATAATCTTTTTGTTTTTCAGATACACTGTATTAGCAACCAACATCTACAACACCAATGCGTTGTGCTCCTTAACTGCCAGAATTTCCATACAGAAGAGACTAAAGAACTATATTCTAGAATAGGTGTGAATTTAATTTGAAACTCGGTTTGCATGGCAAGCACACTATTTTACTTAGATTGTATGTTTGTTTCTGATGGTTTTAGAGGAATGATGGAAATTACACTTGGGGGATTAGAGACTCCCCACGGTACTATCACCAGTAATAAAAAACTTTCATTTTAAGCATGTCAAAAATCCATTAATAGCAAAGGATGCAGTGGCCATTTTTACACTGCACATTTTATAGATAATTTAACAAAAGATGTAACATTAAATACACAATCAGAAATGTTACAAATATGACTATCACATAAAGTGAGTTCACACTTAAATTTTCCAAAAAAAAATTCTTATGACGAACCAAACACTTGAACCATCTGGATCTGAAAAACACACAACAATAACACTTTGAATATTTATAAGCTGGGAGAAGTTAAGGAGGAGGAATTCCTCAAGACACAGTGGAGATGTGAATAGGTAAATTTATTCTTCTCTACTACTCTACAAAAATAAAATCAATCAGACTGGGTAGAACATGAGTTTTGGTGTGGTGACAAGAAATGGCAGAACAGAAAAGTAAATGATTTTTCACATCTTAAGAATTATTATTTATAATTTTATTGTACTGACCATCTATGAACAGGATAGCTAAAACAAAATAGCACTTAATATTATTTTTAATGTTTATTATCATTATATGTTACACAACTCCTACATTAAAAACAGACAACAGAGTCAACTTTTAAATTTTTATATTACCTTACCTTATGCAGCTGTAATGTTTAAAAGTGCTGGCAGCTTTCTGACATTCCAGGCACAACTGAATAGCTCCTGGATAGTCTTCCTCCTAAAGATAACAACAAGAGAAGTCATTAGACTGGAAACATATTTCTTAAAGCCCCTGAAGAGAACAAACCTCTGTTCATATTCTATCCATAAGTTACAGAACCAGAAAATTTTAATTCCTTTTAAATAAAGATTAGAATACCAATGACAGATAAATAATAAAATATAAAAAGGCAACTAGGTCCAGGCCTAAAATGTATGCACAGAAAAAACATTCTATTCCCTCAAACACACAGTAACAGCTCTCTGAGAACATGACGAGGATAAAGCCTACACAGAATCATAAACTGCTTCACAGAAAAGGTGTTCTTAAACTGTTAACATATCTTCTTTCAGTACTGTGTAGATAAAATGTTCCAAAACAGTATGCATTTTACTTGTAATCAATATTCAACAATTCTACCAACAAAAAAATTAGTACTGGGGAAGCCGGGATGGCTCAGTGGGTTAAGCGCTCACTTTGTAGTGCCAGGGACCAAGGATCGAATCCCGGCCCCAGCCCGTGGAACCCATGTGCTAAACTGGGGAGTTCCCCCAGTTCAGTTCTCTCTCTGTCTCTGTATCTCTCTCGCTCTCTCTCTCTCTGTCAAAAAAAAACAATTAAAAAAATAAATAAATAAAAATTAAAAAATCAGTATTTTTAAACAAATAGATTTGAAAAAAACTGAAATATTCATTAATAGCCTTAGAATATTTTTTATCACCTGAATAGCTATTTAATGCTAAATGAAGTATTCATACAAATTTCTCAATTCCTAGTTGAGTGGTAACAGTTTAGAGATAATACAGATTATACAGAAAACCCTAAAAACATTTTCCTTAAGCTCATATCTTAATTCAACAACACAATACAAACCACTGTGAACACTGAGATGATGACCAAGTACTTACCCAAAGGAGCTTGAGTATTAATGGGGAAACATACCTATAACATTAAACTTTCATGAACCTTCTAACAGAAGTAGATCGAGAATTCTAACAAAGCATCAATGAGAAAACACACGCTCACTCAAAAAACCAATTAATACATGAGATACCAAACATAACTAATACATGACATATACCTTAAATCAGTATCATAGGTTAGATGAAAGTAAGTTTATTGCTACTTTGGGTGAAAATACAATCAAAATATACTGAAGTTAACATTCACACATTGCTACAAACTAAACATTTCTCCAAATAAATTTTCCTAAGTACATACGGTATGTCAATAGAAAAATGCTCTACAGGGGAAGCTGGGAAGGCTCAGTGGGTTGAGCGCTTGCCTTGCAGCCATGGGGTGTGAGGATCAAGTCCCAGCCCCAGCCCATGTGGATCCATATGCCGAACAGGGGCGTGCTTCCCATGTGGGAGGCCAGCAGTTCAGTTCCTACCCTGTGCAGCCCAACATCTGCCTGTGGAATGAACCTATGTTAAACCTACTGATGTGCTCTGGGCCCTCCCCCTTCTGTCTCTGTCTCTGTCTCTCTCTCTCTCTGTTAAACAAAAAATAAAAATTAAAAAAATTTTTTAAATGCTTGAGCAAGTACCTTTACATGTCTAAAAATGCTCTTTATACCATATACCAATTTGAGAAAAATGCGCATCTGAATTTTTCTCACTACAATTTTTCTATTTATCAGTATCACCAAGTCTCTAAGCCTTGTTAACTTACCTCTAGCATTTCACTTAAGCGCACATCTGTTCTTTGCTGGGGAAATAAAAACAAAAAACAAAGGTAAAATCTGTTTCTACCATAAAATTAAGTTTTAATTTTTAAAAACTAACTTGTACGTACCAATGTTTTTATAGTTCTCAAAGATTTCAGAAGTCCAATCAGCAACTGACGTTTTCTTTGATTTGCAAGCAGGCCTAAACTAGCTTGAGTAAAACCTTCCTTTGCAATATTCAAGTGTCTGCAAAAGTGAACAATAGTTAAATTTTTCTACTATAATAAAAATTATTATTCACACAGAACAATTAGGCAAATAATGAGGTAGTACCCTGTATTACTTTTAATATCAGGACCTGTGACTACTATGACAAATTTATTTGACAATTTTATTCAACAACTCAATCTAAGCCAGCCTTATTCAAAGTGTGGTGGGTGGACTAGTGCCAATCCTCAAACTGTAACTGGTCCATCACAAGGAAAGTACAGAAATTGAGAATAAGCATTTAAAAACAGAACAAGGGTTGACAATAATTTCATGTTTGATGATTTAATAATAAAAAAAATTTGGGACTGTATATTGTACGTCTTTGGTTGTTTTTGTTTGTTTTTCCCATCTCCCTAGTATTTTGCTTCTATTACATTTTCCAGAAATAACAGTCTATAACAACAAGTTGGGAATTAATAAAGAAAACTTGTCCTTTCACCACAGATAGTTAGAGAAGCACTAATCTAAGCAACACAAAATGGTAATATTTTCAAGCCATAACTAGGATTACAGACATTTCCCACATACCTTCTTAGTGCAGTTTTTAGATCATGATATGTTCAGCTATGAATGGTATTCTACAAACCATAATCATAATTAAAAATCAATTATCAATGGCAGTTTCAGTTTTTAAAATGTTTACCAGCTTAAAGAACCAAATACCATCAAATGCAGTAAGTACCTCCTCCCATTTGTGCAGATAACAGCAGCTAACTGAAGACCTGTCTGTAATGAGGTTACTCTTTCAAGTTCCTGTGGAAAGATTAAGTATATGTTATTGTTTGAAGCATTTTACTTTCTTTTCTACTTCTATGGTACTCTAACAAAAATTTTAGTGGGTTTCAAAGAAAAGCCTGCTTGGAAAACAAAGTAGTATAAAGTACCTGTTTTATAAAACTTAAAGTAACAAAGAAGCAAAAACTCATGGACACAGTCAATAGTTTGGTGATTACCTGACGGTAAAGGGGAAGGTGGGTGGGAGAGCAGCTGGGGGAGAGGGGGAGTTGGGAGGGGGCATCAAATATATGGTGATGGAAGGAGAGCTAGTTCTGGGTGGTGAGCACATAATGCAATACATAGACAATGTAATGTAGAGTTGTACACCCGGAAACTATGTAATTATTACCAACCAATATCATCCCAACAAATTTAACAATAAAAAAAAAATTTTTTTTAATAAATAAACCTATGATAAAAAAAGAAGAGAAAAGGAATTAAAGTACGTATTATATAGCAAAGGAGTATTTCAAGAAATACCGGTAATTCTGATAGTGTAATGATGACTAAATTAGAATTCACAAAAATAAATGTCCTTTGCTAGTATGTAGATATTGCCATTACCGCCTCCTAAGTGTTTTTTGATTCATACAAATATCACATATAATACTCTGGTTTCTCTTCAGATCGCATAAATCTTTCGCCTTTTACAAATATCACATATGTTGTAGAATATACTTTCTCCAGCAAATTCTACATCTATTAAATAATGTTTCTCTCAAAAACAAAGTAGACAAAGTAACAAAAGCAGACAGGTGAGAAAATCATAGCCAATAACAAAACTGTATTTTCATTCAAAACTAATATTACAAAATGCATAGCAGAATAAAAGATTTTTCCACCTCATAGTCAGTGCTATTTTCCAGGAGTAGCAGTGTAATCACCAAGAGTGTATCAGAACCTCAAAGAATGGCTCAACATCTGAAACAATGTCATGAGCAATAACCAATATTTTATAACCATTAAAAATTTTTAAAAAGTACCTGTACCTAAAATCTATTGTTATATTTTCAACATTATTTCAAATGACAACCTTCAATTAATTTTCACAATGACATAACAAAATATTTACTTAGTATTGCTTGTAAGGTAATTTAGACATAACTTGCCTTATATAGGCAGAAACAAAAACTAATAATATACTCATTTAAATGTTTCCATCCAAAAGAATTTCACAAGGTAATCAAGGATATGACAAATATGATTTCTGTTCACTAAGATGCTTTGATAATGAATATCTTTCATTTGAACCTTACTATATGTCAATAGATTTTAAATTCTCTGATTTTCTAATGAAAAAAGAGACTCAGCTAGACAATTCCAATTTTATCACATTTTAAAGACAGATTGTTCTACTGCCATGGAGCATTAATTATTAATGATCTATGTGTTACAAAGTACATAGAAGCAATTTTCACAGGCCATTCTAAAATTTGGACAACCAAAGAGATTACTTTAGATTCAGTTATCACTTTTATTTCTTCAGTTTAGTAAAATCTCCCAAATGAGAGAGAAAAACCACACACATGGTCCAAATAGTCAATATACTGCTACAGAAATATAGAAAAAATATTAAATTAAAATATTTTAACAGTTTCAAGAATAAGTCACTCAAACATTTTTTAAATTTCACTATTGAAAATAACAAATATCCTACCTTTACATAAGCAGGCTGCTTCTCAAGGATTAAATCTGCCACTCTTTTAGAGACCTATAAGAACATTCAAATCAAGTAAAGGAAGTAAAAAAGAAAAAATACTCATGACTCTTATTACATTTTACATTTAAAAAATTTGCAAGAATATTCCACAGGTCTTCCCAATAACTTCTACAGCAGATATTGCTATGACCACACATATTTCTCTGGGCTATAAAATCAGTAAAACAAGTAAGTATAGCACAGAGCACAGTACTTGGTCCTTAATTTAATAGAAACTCAGTAAACGGCCATTATGACTGTTAAAGATATGAGTATCATTATCTGATTTAACTAACATGCACAAAAGAGTAATCATCTTTAAGGGTAAAGGTTTTGCTTTAAAAGATGAACTTGTTAAGAGAAATAAGTGTTTAATCAATTGAACTTAATGGAGACAATATGGGAAACAGAGAACATCCTTGTATCCTTTGATTCATTTGTATCAAGTAATTTGGCCCTCTCCGTCTAAAAAATTGACATGTGTTTTTTGGGCATGCTATGAAAATAACTTAGGTTTTCTTGGTTAATTCATGAATAATGTTAACATATGCAAATTAGAATTATAATGATTTTTAACATGAGGCTCTTATTTCAAAATTTCAGGGACCGCTGCCAGACTTACACTATGAAGTATCATGTCCAGCACAAAGCATGGTACATTGAAGGTATTTAGTGAATGTTTGCTCAAGAAACACCATCAGCTCCCCTTCCCCAGGCTAGCTGAGAGCAAAATGTTATACACACATTCACTTATTACATTAATTCTGTCATGTTTTCTTAATCTATTTTGATCTGTACAGATTTGTACAGATATGAATTTGTATAGATGAACCCAGACAAAAACTGACCTAATTTTACCAAATTGAGTTTTTAAAAAAATAAATACAATGTAGCTATTGTTAGTCTACATTGTGCCAGGCAGTGTATTAATACTTAGTGTATATCAATTAGTACTCATGACAACCTATAGAAATGGGTTACATGCTTCCTCATTTGCCAGAGGAGTAATCTTAGATATAGCAGTAACTCACCCACAGTCCCACAGTTAATAAGTTTCAAGGCCAGGATTAAAGCCCAGGTTTAAGAAATTCCAAAGGTCACTATGCTACATGGCCCTTGTAATGGGGCTCATTCCCAAAAGAATACTACCACATAAAGCACACAGATGGAGGGGTACATCTTTAAACATATTAAAACCAAGAGAAGGCAAAAGATGCCACCATTCACTAAAACCTAATTCTCCAAAAGCACAACATATTTTTACTATACAACCTCTAGTACTCAAGTCCCTTCCCCACACCACTGCTGCTACTTCCAGGGAGAGAGATCCCAGCACCCACTGACACATCTGAGTATAATGCAAAAGAAAGAGAAGTATACAGTCATGGGTTGTTTAACAATACATTATGCTTTGTTGGATGATTCCGTCATTCTGTGAACACCATAGAATGCACTTAACACAACCTAGATGTGTTAACACAACCTATTACACACCTAGGCTATAAGGACAGTCTAATGCTCAAGGGCTACAAACCTCTACAGCATGTTCCTGTGCTGAATACGGCAATTATAACACAATGGTATTTGTGTAGACAAAAATGAATTTAAACACAGAAACATATGTAAACACAGAAAAGGTACAGTAAATGTACGATATAAAAGATAAAGTGTACATGTGTACATGCAAGACGCATGTTGGTGGGGGCAAAGGAAGTGCTATAGAGGTAGGCCTGGGAGGGAGAGTAGATGTGAGAAGGAAGGGAGAAAAGGAAGGAAAAGATGGGGAGAGAAAGGTAGAGTAGAGATCAAAGGAGAGCCAGAGAGATACAGCCTGAGTGGAGAAATAAGTGGGGAAGGAGGAGAGGGAGAGGGAGGAACAGGAGAAGAGAGTGATAAAGAGAGAGGGAAGGGAAGTGAGTTTGTGGGGAGGCAGCTCCCAGGCTCTTCGCCTCCCCAGCCCTCTCCTCTCACACCCAATTCAATTCGGGGCCCCAGCCTCCAGCAGGCATAGGGCGGACACACAGCACACTTAGCCTCCTCATCTACTTACATCACCCATGAATTCCAGCCATGAATTCACCATCTTGAGTCCAGCCTTTCCTTTCAACATTGCAAACAAAATTTTTGCTTATAATCCATTGTAATCTTATGGGATTACTGTATATACAGTCAGACTTTGACTGTAATATTGTTACATGATGCATAGCTGCATCTTCCTTATTTGTCAGATGTGTTATTAAAAATCATCTTGGGAAGCTGGGATGGCTCAGTGGGTTGAGCGCTCACTTTGCAGCCCCCGGGGACTGAGGATTGAATCCTGGCCCCGCCCTATGATGACCCATATGTTGAACTGGGGATTGCCCCCTGTTCGGTTCTCACCGGGGTGAAACCCTGGCCCATTTCCTGCCCTGTGCAGCCCCATGCCCACCTGTGGAATGAAACTATGTGAAAAAGCCAATGATCTGTAGCTGTGGAGACTGTTCTGGGCCCTCTCCCTTCTCTCTGTCTCTATCACTTTCTCTCTGTCAAAAATAATAAAAATAAATCTTAAAAAAAATCATCTTAAATTCAAATAAATTTATTACTACTGTTCCTCTAGTATTAAAAAAATAACAAGACTGCATACTACCACTATTTAATCTTCTACATATAGTCTGAGTTTTACAAAAGTTTAGCCTAACATGAGGAAAACACAGAATCACAGAATTTTACAGCTTTCGAAATAAAATGAAGGCATAACCTATCACTTCACAGATAAAACAAGAGATTTAACATGGGTAAGTGACTTGCCCAAAGTCACATAATTAGTGACTAGAATTCAGGCTTTCTGAAACAGCCCCGCATTCTCTTCTCTTTAGACCTATTTTAACTAGAAGTGTGTGTGTATGTGGGGGGGGCGGGGGGCAGTCTTCTATTTTGAGATAAGAAAATCCAATCTCAAAACTACAGGTTGCTTTACAAGTCAAGAAGCCTAATGATACTTAGTAATCTGGGGGGGAGAAGGAGTTCAAAATTATTTTATCATGTTTACAATACCGGAGAAAGAACTATAAGTACTAGAAGCAAATCTATCAAGGTAATAAATGTGAGAGAAACTGAATAGGCATTAAATTTTAATATAAATGTATCATTTGAGTCAGTCATATTAAATAAGATTTGTTTAAAATATTAATATATTAGATAAACCATAAAATGTGCAAACATCATACCTATTTGCTGTTTCATTTACAGTTTTGTCTGGAAAAAATGTGTTTTTACTTACTGCAGCTTGCTGTTGTTTCAACTTGTCTCTGTACTCCTCTAATTCTTGTAAATTGAGAACAGGAGGGAGCTTCTAAAAAACATCCATATAAGAAACAGAAAAAATAGTTTAACTTGGTTTCATTTACCTGCACACTTCTGACTTAGGAACTATAATCTATGCGTACAAATGATTGTCACATCCTATTCCTGTCCATTTCTCCTGTCCTCCCCACTTTTCCACCAGACTCCAGACACAAAAGCTTACACATCTTTGTTACCCACCCCTCTGGTGCTCACATTCCATCCCTCACCCATATCTCCACTACTGTGCTGCCTATAATCTCCAGGAAACCCCACTACCATTGGGACCCTGGCCCCTGGGCTGGGAGACACTGTTGTCACGACCTGTGAAAGAATAAGAGAAAAGTCTCTAAGCCTAATCCCCCACTCTATCAGCCACGGGAAAATCTCTACTTGTCTATAACAGAACTCAAAACATATTTCCCCTGTGAAGTACTCTGAATGGTAACTAAGCACAACCTTGATGGAGTACATTCTCGTTACACAATGGCTTTCAGAAGATAGTATGGGAAACTAAAAAAAAAAAAGTATGAGGTTGTGTAGATATAAAACTCAAAGGTAAACTCCAAATCACAGTTAACTGATTGATAAAACCTCGGAATGAGTTGGGGAATGACTTGGTATGCACTGCATATAAAGTATGTTTATGGATACTGTATTTGGTTTTGTCCAATACCAAATTTAAGTACTCTGATTCTTTTTTTTAAGGTTCCTGTAAATTTAAAATGTCAATGCTATAAACATGTGCAGTAGGGGTATTTATCATGACTAAACATGGTGTACCTAGTTATATAAATATACATTTATAATTAAAAGTCTTTGAGCTTTTCTGAACCTATTTACCGGTAGTTCATATAAAATAAGATACAGGCAGCATACTAACATATAGTATGCTAACAGTTAAAAATCAAAAATACAGAAATGTTTCCTGGATCAATATTCTACAGCTGCACTTAATTTTACATTTTTTAAAATAATGTTATCTTTAAACAATGTTGAGAGTTCATTTAATCACAATATGGTCATTATAGATTAGTCCTGGTATCAAAAAATATATATAACATCCCTAAGAAGCATTCAAATCTCACAAATTCAATCACTAAAAAATAGGCTTTACAATATATAGATTTAACACAATTCTCACCAAAATCCCACAGAGATTCTTTGAGAAACTGATTTTAAAAATGATCAGATTTGTATGGAACTACAGAAGACCTCAAATTGCCAAAGCAATCCTATGAAAAAGAATAAGGCTGGAGGCATCACGCTCCCCAACTTCAATCTATACCACAAAGTGTCAATAATCAAAACAGTTTGGTATTGGCAGGAAAACAGACATAGAAACCAACAGAACAGAAATAAAAACACATAAATAAACACACAAATATAAGGGTAATTTTTGACAAAGGAGCAAAAAAATATACAGTGGGGAAAAGAAAGCCTACTCTTCAGTGAATAGTGTTGGAAAATTGGAAAACCACATGCAAAAGAATGAATTTGGACTGCTGTCACCATATACCAAAATTACCGGTAACTCAAAATGGATTAAAGACCTCCACATAAGACCCAAAACAATAAACTGCATAGAAGAAAACATCGGTACTAAACTTAAAGACCTTAGGTTCAGAGAGGACTTTATGAACTTGACTTTAAAGGCAAGGGAAGTAAAAGCAAAATTATTAATAAATAAATGGGACTATATCAAACTAAAAAGCCTTTGGACAGCAAAGGAAACCATCAACAAAGCATAAAGGCAACCAAACAAATGGGAGAAAATATTTGCAAACAATGCCTTTGATAAGGGGCTAATATCTAAACTACATAAAGAACTCATACAACTCAGCAAGAAAAAAAACAAACAATCCAAGTAAAACATAGGCAGAGGACCTGAACAGACACCGCTCCCATGAAGATATATTATATAAACTGCCAACAGATATATAAAAAAATGCTCAGGTTCTCTAGATATTAGGGATATAAAACCACAATGAGATAACACCTCACACCTGTTAAAGTGGCTATAATCAACAAGGAGTAACAAGTGCTGGAGAAGCTATGGAGAAAAAGGAACCCTCATACACTGCTGATGGACATGTAAATTAGTACAACCACCAGGGAAGACAGTAGGGAGGTTCCTCAAAAAATTAAGAATAGAATTACCATATGACCCAGCAATCCTTCTTCTGGGGTATCTACCACAAAATTTGAAAACCTTAGTTCACAAAAATATATGTGCCCCAATGTTCATCGCAGCACTGATCACAGTGGCCAAGTCAAGGAAACAATTAAAGTATCCTTCCATAGATGAATGGATAAAGAAGTTATTGTATATTACACAATGAATTACTATTCAGTGACAAGAAAAGATGAAGTACTGCCATTTGCAACATGGAAGGACCTTGAGATCATCATGTTAAGCAAAATAAGTCAGATAGAAAAAACTCAAGAACCATATGATTTCACCTATATGTGAAATATAAAACTGAAAATAACAAAGAAGCAAAAACTCAGGGACATAGTCAATAGTTCAGTGGTTACCTGATGGTAAGGGAGGAGGGGACTGGTGGAGGACAGATGAGGCATCAAATATATGGCGATGGAAGGAAAACTGACTCTGGGTGGCAAGCATGTAAACACATAGATTATGTATTATAGAATCATACACTCAGAACCTATATACATTTTACCAACCAGTGTCACCCCAATAAATTTAACAGTATAAAATAAAATAAAATTGAAAAAAAGACTGGATAGGTTTTAATGAATTTTTTTTTTACCTCCAGCTCATATTTAACAATATCAAATGAGTCTGTAGAAAAATATACTTGTTCAATACTATTAATTAGTTCTTGTTCAGCTTGAGGGTCACTAGGCTGTTCTCGAAGTTCTCGGAACTCCTCCTTTAAGAAAAAAAAAATCACAATTACAGTACTGGTAGCCATTACAATTCTACATGAAAATAAATAATCATCTGCTTTAACAAATCTCCTGGGAACCATTCAGACCAAGGAGACAAACTTACAGGAAACAGGAAAGTTACTGGAAAATTAGGAAATAGTCAGAGAGTAAAAACTACTCATCTATTGGAGAAAATGACCATTCAGTTTGAAGATTCAGATTTTACTTTCAATTCCTCACGTGCCAACTAATATAGATATTTAATGAAAGAGAAAAAAAATCCAAAGTAATCAGCTTAGTACCCACCATACATACATATCACATATAAGTATATACACGTTTCATCATTTAACATCATTCTAAAATCTCTCTCACCAAAGATAAACAGGGAACAACATCTCAACGACTTTTGACCCTAAGCAGCAGACATCCTCCCTTCCGCTGAAAATCTCACTGCTCAGCTAAGAAACACTGTCTCCAGAAAAGGTTCACAGACTCAGTTGTGCAAGCCTATGAGATTTCCTTCAAGTGTGCTAATACTGCAATTAATGATCTGAGTATGAACCTAAAGCTCTCTGTATTTAATAAAATGCTTATTTCTAATGATATAGAATGGGGCTTTGAAAAACAAATCCCGACCCCTAATGTCAGCATCTTCTCCTATGCAATTTCACTGCATAATTAAACAAACCTTCAGTTAACTGAGAAATTTCAGTAATCCAGATACCCACTGTCTGCTGCACTAAGTAATCAAGACTAATTATAGACATATAACAATTCAGTCATTCAATTTTATATTCAAACTAATCTCAAATACATTTAAGTACACAAAAAGAAACTAGTACTTTATTTAAATCATTTTGTAATCATTAAAAGAATACTTAACAAAAATTCTTAGTGAATCATCACTAATACACAAAAATTATATGATTAACTCGAAAACATTATTTTCCAGAGGCACTCTAGATTATTTTATTACAGGGCATATTTTTCATTTATAAGGAAAGCCTCAAATTAAAAAGAAACTTTTTATTTTGAACTTAAAGCTTATATATATTTTTTAAGTTTTATATTTTAAATTTGTAAAACTACTAAAAACTATCTCCTCTTTTAGTAGGTTCAAGCTAAAATATTAGATCAATGAAACCTGGAACTTGAGAATATTTAACTGTTTATATTTAAAATTCCAGTAAATTTTAAAAAGACAATGTCATATAAAATTCAAGCCTGCATAATTAAAAGTATTAATACCTGAAAAAGAAAATGCCTCTTCAATACAAAACTCAATTATAAAATACCTGATGGAAAGAAAGCCGACTCTAGATGGTGAACACATAATGCAACACATAGATGTTGTACTATGGAATTGGACCCCTGGAACCTATGTAATTTTTACTATCCAATGTCAGTCCAATAAATTTAGCAATTAAAAAAAATAAACAGATGAACAAAAAACAGTCAAAGACATAGCCATCATCGATTTAGCAAAGTATCACTAGATACTGTGAGTACAGTAAGAAATCATCGTCCTATCAGTAGGGGCTGTATTCCTGTGAGGGTTTATCTACACCACACTAATCTGTGCAGCACCCTAGACAACAGCACTGAGGAACAGACTTGGATTAAACCCCCACCACTTGCACAAGGGTTCACAACTAGCATATCCACAGTAATACCCTCCCTGTATCAAATGGAATTTTGAAATGATAGTGAGATACGAAATAGAAAAAGAGATCAGAAATTCCTAGCAATCTCCCTCCCTAAAAGCCCATAGGCATTTGAAACACCAACTTTATATGCTGCAAGCTAAGAGGGAATAAAGCCCAAATGAGGATATAGCAATTGTCCCCAGCAATTCCATAGCCACAAGCAATAAATGTACTTGGCACCATTCAGAAAAAAAAATTCAAAATTACAAAAATTGCTAAGATTGAAAACATCAGGTAAGGAGCTAAACCAAAAATTCAAATAAGACTGCAATGAATGAGCACTTCCATCCTAAATGTATAAATGCCAATGGTACCGGTATGTAACTCCATACTGAGGTTCTTCATATACTAGCTAATTGATTGATCCAAAGGTAAAGACACTTAGGTTTTATTTCCAACTCTGTTATTAACTTTGGGCAACCTATTTAGTCTCTCCATGCCTACTTTTTCTCTCCTGTGAAGGACACATGCACCTGCATGAGCACACATGAACACTCAAAATGACAGTGAGACAAATAACCAAAGTTATAAGGATGTCAAAGGAAAAACATGATTTCATTTATAAATATCTCACAAGTGTACATTTCACAAATGTGATAAACCTGTAAGAAGAGTGCATTCTGTATATGTTTATAAAAGGTCAAATGCCATTCCTTCCTAGAGAACTAAGCAATTATATCACAGAGAACAGACAGGCCCTTATAATTTCAAAGAATTGACAGGGAACAGTTGACACTCTTAAGTAAATTGGAATAAGGAGGTGGATAAAACCAACAAAGGCAGAAAAAGAAACACAGCACACAAAGTAGGATTTAATCCAAAACAAATGCCTGACACTATACTCCTATAAAATACCCTCTCCTTTCAACTAACTTAGTATTATAGCTCCAGCACGAAAACATAAATCTGAACTCATTCAAACGCCATTCTGCTTAGAATCCTGATCACCTTTTAATCTCACAGCACTTGAAGCTATAAGACCGTTTCTTCTAATCATTCTTAAATGCTTCATCGCTGGTATTACTGCCTGATCAATCAGATTACACACTTTTTGAGCACTGAGATTTCTTCTTATCCTCCCTCCATCATTATGTTCTGTAGTGCCAAGGCACATTGTATATAATCACTAATCAAACTAAAACTAATCACACAGCAAATTATATATTTTTTATATATTTTTTAAAAAGGAATATAAGAACAGAAAGGAAAAAGAACATGTTCTTGTTTTCATAGTGAGATTTTTACACAAACTTTTTAAAGGTTTATTTCTTCCTACTGTAACAGAAATAAATGTTAAAGGATTTTAGGAATGTTTTATGCATGTAAATTAGAAAAATTAACAGAGATATCTAGATTGCATATTCTTAACACAACTGCTCCATAATTTTGCCATTATATAAACTGATACCTAGGACTAGAGATATATATTAAAAAAAAAAGAGCGTAATTCTCCACCTAAAACAGAACCAAAGTTACAAACGCTATAAATGTGTAAGGCAAAATTCTACATAAACAAAATAAACAAAAGATTTCCTACAAAAATTAAAAGGCAAAATCAGGGAACTAGAATAACAAACGAAACATCTTATACTATCATAAAACATGTGACTTTTTTTAAGTTACACCAGTATTAGATACTTAAGCTAAGTTGCAAATAAAATATTTCAGTCTTACAGACTGCTATTGTATTATTACTAAAAATTTTCAAAGATTTTTATTTTTATAGTAAATTGTATGTCACATAGTAACTAAAAAATACATATTATCATTAATAGTGGTATAAATGTTCTGTAAAACTTGAAAATCCAAAAGTAATTTGTCAACAACTCCAGACCATCAAATATGCTACAAATTGCCTGCTAATGGTAATCAACTACACCTAAAGTAAAGAAAAAGCACATCAATATCAGCCCTGAATTAAAGCTAGAGAAAAACCACAATTAAAGTAATAAATTGTAAAGGGGCTAAAAACAAAAGTTCTTTAGGCAAAAAAGTATAAACCAAATCTCTCCCATACTATTATGAGAAAATAACCTGCCTACTTTCAAAGCTCTATTACCTTACCTTTCCCAGTCAAGCCATATATTTCAATTTAACATTTATTTTAAATTTCCAGAATTTAAAAATTCTCCACACAAGTTCATACAGAAACAAAGATGAGTAAAATATAGCTTTTCCCTCAAATAGTTGCGAAAGTAATAGGAGAGATCAGATAAAAAAACAATAACAATGCAAGGCAGAACATAAGGGAGATACAGACAAAACAAAGGGCATCAATGGGTAGTGAGTTCTCATCTGACAAAAGAGATGGCATTTAGAGAAAATAAGAATAGGTAAAATTTCAAATTTGAGACATTAGGGGAGCAAGGTTACAAACACAAAGCAAAAGCATAAGTAAAATCATCACAGTAAGAGAGCATACAATAGTTTTAAGCAGCAGAGAGAGGGTGGCTTCCTGCAGGGTAGAAAAATGTCAGGGGGGAAAGTGTACATGTACACTAAGAGGCAATAAAATGCAACAACTGAGATTTTTTAAAATCTAATATGCTTTTATATACGTTAAAAACATATTTTTCCTTTACTAAAAATAAATATATTTAATATGTCACTGTGCCAGATGCTTTATCAAAAAAAGCATAAATATACAACATTTTGTCAACATAATAAACAAGATTTTAGGAAAAGTGATAGACAACAAGAATGTTATTCAATATATTAGAGATTGTCTTTTCCTGCATTCACAATACACTATATAATTACATATAATACCACCTAACCTATTTTTTTTATTTTGATCATCACTGAGATAAAGGTACATGAATATGCATATAAGAATGCATATTATAAATGTAACTTTACGAAACATGAAGGGAAACAATCAGAAATTTAAGTCAACATCTTTTATTTTAGCCAAGCCATTTTTTCTCTAAACATAACAAAAGGGTTTACCAGAACTGAGGATTCAAGTTTATAAAACAATCAGCACCCTCAAGTGTAAGGTGTTATAAAACAATTCCAATATATTCATGGTTTTAAAGGAACTAGGTAGGCTACAACTTTACAAAGCAATTTCCCACTTAAGAGCTCATCTCTTAAGGGAACATATTCAAGTTTAGAAAGGGGAAAAAAAAAAGACTACAAATTTTGCATTTAACCAGTACTTTGAAATTATACAAAATACCGCATCATTAAAAATACCAAACCAACTTCAGAACTTTCAATTCTATTCACTTTTTTAAGTGTAAAAAGTTAGTTATGACAACTTAGTTCTCCTTACCATTATTAAATACAATACTCTTTAATTTTTAAAAGTAATTTAACCTAATTTAACTTAATTTTTACACCAACAGAACAACTTGGGAACTTATAATCACAATAGTAGGCTTTTATTCAAACACAAAGATGAATCACCGAATGCAAAAAAAAAATTTCATTTCACAGGTTTGGTTTCAAAACTCCACAGAAAATTTATGGAATCAAATATGAAATGCTAACCAACTTCCATTTCTGTTCTAAGTTTATTAGACCACAATTCACATTATATACCTGAATAGCAGAATGCATTGTTTGGAGGGAATGGGGGAGAAAAGGAAGAAATTTTACACTTGTATAGAATGAATTTGGGTTTACCAAGATAAATCTTCCTCATCAGTAAACACACACAAAAAAGCTATCCTGTTATAATTATAAAAGTGGAAACCATAGTCTTATCAAAATTAACATCACATTAGAGCTCTAACTGAACAGTTTAGCTACCAAAATCTATACAAAGCTAAAAGGAAGAACAAAAACATGAAGTTTTCAATATTCAATCAGCGTTATAAAAATCATAAGTCACTGAACAAAAACCAGGTTTTCTGTTAACAAACAAAATAGGATTCAAGATCCCAGATATCCTAAAACCATATAAGTTTGTAATGAATTGCCAGATGTCTGATTACATGGGGAAATGGCACATTTTCTTAAAATCCCACTAGAACGACAATAATAATCCATCAAAGCAGCAGCCGGTTCATCAGTTTGTGCTTGTGTGTTTTAAATAAAACACAGCTTTTAAAGTGAACCCTGTTTTTCTACAGGCCTTCAGTGCCATCTAGTGGAACACTGGGAAGGTCATAATTTTAAGAAGTTTCAAGCAAAATGACTTCAGATTTTTGTAAAAGGTAGCGAAAGAGGCATTATTTTAATCCAGCTTTATAATACACTTAAATGATAAAAAGTAATGTATATTTTAAACAATTTATAAGCAATAGCATCCCAAAAATATACAAATTTGTTCTTAAAGAAATTGTATGAAAAAAATGATTTTATTAATACAATTGTAGAGTTCTTTACATGTACTAAAACATAAAATTACATAGAAAGCAAAACTTTCATATTTGGCACTGCCAAATATTTTTATTTACTTCTCTTATTCAATAATTGGTTTTTATTTTATATTTTAACAAGTATTTTCCTAAATTTATTTCTATGAAAAGGAAAACATTAATGATAATAACTTTACAGACACCAAATATATTTTTTAAGCTTATCTTTAAAAATGTCTCAACTTCAGTGAACATCATCATGCTATCTGGCACATGCCTGTCAATTTGTAAGTTAATGCTGAAGAAAAATCACATCACAAATTTAAACACAGAGAGAAAAATCCACCATTTAAGTCTAATTTTGTTATTCTTTTATGATTCAAATGTGTCATCAGAGCCTCTCTCTAAAAAAAATACCATTTAATTCTGAAAAGAAACCATTACAGCATCAATCCCAGTGACTACTGTCCTGTATTTCCACTCAAAAATCTACCTGTGCACTAGTTACCCTATTAAAACAAATTAATCATTTCCAGAAGACTCTGCACTCATTTCTACCTACTCCTAATCCTCCCCTAGCTGCATTCCCACTGTGCATAGTTTAGTACAGACCTCTACTGTGCTTATACTACTCTAAAATGACCTATTTTTGCTTGTCACTCACACATAGGTTGAGGTAAGAACAGTCTTACACCTCTTTGCATCTTCAAAACTTAGTAACTACAGCTCAATAAATGATTGCCAAATGCATTGTGTGAATGATCTTTTATGACTTACTATGAAAAAAGGGTTAATTATCTCAAGTCATCTGAAACCAAGAGAAGCTTCATTTCATAATGGTTAAAAACACAACTGATATTTATAATTACAATCACAATCATAATTGTTAGCCATGAGTACCTAAGAAAAACTGAACGATTCTGCAGATGCAGTTACAGTCCCTCTTGATACCACCTGCAGAAGATACCAGTTTTAAATGATACATAATCCCAAATTGAAAGTTTTTATCCTAATCACTAAAGCTAAAAAAGTCTCCTAGTCATAAACTTCAATATTAATCTTGTCTAAATATATTCATCTCTGAAAAAACTGCTCAGTACAGTCATTTGAATATATATTTTATACCATATCTTTTCTCCAAATATTATAATATAGAAAACACAAAAATAGACCTAAGTAGGGCTCTTAAAAAACATCTAGCCTAATCACAGATGAGGAAACTCAGAAAGCAATTAAAATGACTTCTCTTTAAGAAGCTGAATATTTAGAGCAATATTAGAACCTAGCTTTCAACTCTTATTCCAGCAAACTTTATTAATCTTGTGGTAAAATTCTAAAAACAAAGCTCTGTATTTTAACATGTGGTTTTAAGATTCTTTTTGTAGCTGCTAAGAAATCAAGTGAAATCCATTTATCTTACTTCACAGAAGTATTTTAAATCCTAGAAAACATACTGCCCAAACTCCCAGAATGTTATAAGATAGAAATGCCACGGAGTAGGCAAGTACTCAATAAATACTTGTAGAATGGATTGAGTATACAAACAAAAACACTTATATTTAGACAAATATATTTTCAAGTTTTGGATGCAACAGGTATTTATTTTGTCCCCTTCTCCTAAATTTTTCTTTAATGAAAAAAAATCAAAGGCGTTGCTAAACCAATCATATAATAGTAAATATAGCTGAGTCCTATTTGTATTTATAAGTTAGTGAAATCAAGGCTTTAAAAAGAAACTTTATCTTTAAAGAATAAAATCAGGGGGAAGCCAGGATGGCTCAGTGGCTTTGCAGCCCCGGGGACTGAGGATCGAATCCCGGCCCCGGCCTGTGAGGACCCACATGCTGAACTGGGGTGTGCCCCCAGTTCGGCCTGCCCTGCGCAGCCCCGTGCACCAGTGAAATGAAACTATGTGGAAAAACCAATGATGTGCAACTATGGAGACTGCTCTGGGCCCTCCCCCTTCTCTCTGCCTCTGTATCTATCTATCTATCTATCTCTCTCTCTGTCAAAAATAATAAAAATAAAATCTTTAAAGAATAAAATCAGAGGCCGTATTTCAGTAAAAATTCATAAAACAATATTATTAGTAGTACTTTTTTGGAATAGGTACCCACATGGTATGTAACAACTATGGAAAAGATTTAAAGCTAGGTATAGATTTAAGAGGTTCTGAATAGTAATATTTTTACTTTTTAATTAGGATTTAACAAATACTCTCAAACACAGTCCTAATAAGTTCTATAACTACTAACCATGTGGCTACTGTGATTATTATATACTATAATAAATTTTGTTCATAATTCTTGTAATTGACTAAATTAAGTAAAAACCTTTCACATAACTCAGAAAGTATAAATTTATTAAAATGGTTAACAAATTTAATATGTAAATACTAAATTAATTTCTTATATCCTTACCTCTGAATGAAAACTCCATTAATTTAAAGTAGATCAAAATCTATATCCCCCCCCAGTAATGAAATATTAGGTCATCACTAACTTTTCATTCTACGTTTCCCCATAAAAATTGTCAGTAAAATTTCCAATTTTTTAAAATAGTTCCTATATTTCTCCTTCCTCCATTCTTGTTATCATGGTCTCAATTTGGCCAATGGTTCCCAAACTTGGTTCCACACTTAAATAACCTGGGGATCTTTAAACAGTACTGACACCTGGCTCCACCCTACACACTGTGATTTAGTTAGAATGGGATAATGGCCTGGGTACTGGTAATTCTAATGTGCAGCAAATTTGGGCACTACTGACCTTGGCTCTGAACTATGTAAGCTAAGATTTTTGAAATCTTTCATGAAGTTTCCTTTCCTCTAGTAAGTTCTGTAAAGAATCTTTTTTTTTTTACTTTTCTATATTATTTTCTCCACCAAAATTCCAAATTTTCAGCATATGAATTATCTGACTCACATCTCTTAAAATAGGATAGTTTTCTTGTCTATAAAATGCAGAAATTATACCAGATGACTTCTAAGGTTTCTTCCCACTCAGAATTATAAAGTTCTCCAAAAATATCAAATCAATAATACTTTCTGGATTATCAAGCATACCTAATGCCTTTCTTCAGTTTTCTTTCTACCCTCCTTTTTTCTATTGAGTTCAACCACATGAAATGCCATTAAACTATTTTTAACCTTAACAAACACCCATTTTATGACTAGTATCTTCCTCCCACTGTCCTTTATAGGAAGAGAACCTTTTAATGTAACACAACCTAAGCGAAACTACTTTTTCTTGAAAACCCAACTGAAATCTCAAGTCCTTGTTGAAACACAGACATTATGACAAGAAAAGGAAATAGAAGTGGGATCAGTCCTGAAGACCAAGCATACCTGTTTTGATGTTCTACCTACTTGTGTGACGTAGAGCTATTAAATGAAATTAATGTTTAGAAGTTTCTCTATGTACAGCTGCTCCCCATCACTCGAATTACTGTCTGAGCTCCACCTCCTGTCAGATCAGTGGGAGCATTACTTTCTCATAGGAGCATGAACCCCATTGTGAACTATGCATGTGCATCATGCCCTCCCTTCCCACCGCATCCTTGGAAAAATGCTTTCCACCAACTAGTCCTTGGTACCAAAAAGGTTAGGGACCACTGCTAGAGTACCAGGGGAACCCAAGGTAAGACAGTGTTCTATTGTTTTTATTGCTGTATAATTGATATACAACATTATATTAGCTTCATGTACACAACATACCGGTAATGATTTGATATTTGTATGTATTGTGAAATGATCACCACAATAAGTCCAGATAACATCCATCACTATATAGTTACAAAATTCTTTTTCTTGCAATGAGAACTTTTAAGATCTACTCTTTTAGCAACTTTCACATACGCAATATAGTATTATTAACTATAGGTGCTATGCTGTACATTACATCCCCATGACATTAATTTTATAACTGGAAGTATGTACATTTTTCTCCCATTTCCTATTTCACCCCCTACCATCCTCACCTCAGGCAACCACCAATTTGTTCTCTATCTATGAGCTTGGGTACTTTGGGTTTTGTTGTTTTTAAATTCCACACATAAATGAGATCATACAGCATTTGTGTTTCTTTGTCTGACTTATTTCACTTAGCATAATAACTCGAGGTCCATGCACACTCCTGCAAATGGCAAGATTTCATTCTTTTTATGACTGAATAATATTCTATGGGGAAGCCGGGATGGCTCAGTGGGTTAAGTGCTCACTTTGTAGTGCTGGGGACCGGGGATCGAATCCCGGCCACGGCCCGTGCGGAACCATGTGCTGAACTGGGAGCTCCCCCAGTTCAGTTCTGTCTCTGTCTCTGTATCTATCTCTCTCTCTCTCTCTCTCTCTCTCTCTCTGTCAAAAAACAATTAAAAAAATAAATAAATATTAAAAAAATTCTATTGTGTATATGTATTACATTTTTTTTATTCATTCATCAATTAATGGACACTTTTTCCATATCTTGGCAATTGTAAACGCTGCCATGAGTATAGTTATGCATATCCCTCTTTAAGTTAGTGTTTTTGTTTTCTTCAGATAAAGACTCAGAAGTAAAATTGCCCTTTTCCAAAGTGGCTGTACCAATTTACATTCCCACAACAGTGCATAAGGGTTTCCTTTTCTCCACATCCTTGCCAACACTTATCTCTTGTTTTCTGATAACAGAACATTTTGACAGATATGAAGTACAAGATGCTATCTCTTTGTGGTTTGTATTTGCATTTCGTAATGAACAGTAGTGATATATATTTTAAATGACTTATTTTTATATAAATGCTTTAAATTAATATTGAAGCTAGTTCTTGATGACTAGAACTTTAACAGCTTCAAAAATGATCTTTAAGTTTACCAAATCATTAAAAAGCACTTCAACAAAATATGAAATATTAATTTGAAATGCTTATTTTAAAATAACCTTTTCTTTTAATAAAAATGTAATATACACTGTAAACAGAAAATATGCTGAACAGAAAAAGGTACCCCCCCCCCAAAAAAAAATCACAAAAATCACCAATACAGTCAAGGTTAACGTTGCCTTCTGGTCTTACACTTCACACCTGCTAGAATGGCTATTTTTAAAAAGACAAGTCACAAGTGTGGGCAGGGTTTGGAGAAGTGGGAAGCTTTGAGTACTATTGATAGGTAGTACAGCCACTATGGAAAACAGCATGGAGGTCCCTCAAAAAATTAAAAATAGGATATCATACAACTCAACAATGTCATTTCTAAGTATATATCCAAAAGAAATAAATCTATATTCCCATCTATATTCAGTGTCAGTCAATCGATGACTGGATAAAAAAAAATGTTTTACACACACACACGACTTTTATTCAGCCACCAGGCAGAAGAAAATCCTGCCATTTGCAACAACATGGATGAATCTTCAGTGCATTATGCTAAGTAAAATAAGTCAGACAGAGAAAGACAAAAACTGTTACCATAGATATCACTTACGTGTAGAATCTATAAAAGTAAAATTCATAGAAACAAAGACCAGAATGATGGCTGGTGGAAATGAGAAAATGTTGGTCAAAGAGTACAAACTTCTAGTTATAAGATGAATAAGTTCAAGGGATCTAACAACAACAACAAAAAAAGTTTAAAAATACAAATATATGACCTAACTATAAGGTAACATCTAAATTATGAAAAATACTCAACATTCAAGTTATAATTTACAAGCTATTAAAGGGGAGCAGAATTTGCCATCCTAAAATATGTCTCTTTGGGATACTGATTGTTTTAAGCTGGTTGTGCAGAAACTTTAACCTTCCCCCTAAATGCCAAAAAGAATATAGATATAGGACCTGCTTAAGGAAGGGAACTATCATTACATATGACTCAGTTGAATATGAATTAGTATGTGATACACAGGGAAGAACAAGGCCCATTTGATCAAAGTCCTCTTTGTGTCCCATTGTTTAAAAAAATGGCCAAACATTTGTTTACCAAGCATTTGTTTTTCCATATCTAGGTGAACTTCTTTACTGCCCTTTGAAATCCCAAACCACTACTCCCCTTTCTCCTCAGCTCAAGATGACAGATAAGCCTCAACTGCCCAATATGTCCTCCGGACCCATATTCTTACAGAACCTCATATGTACATATGTAATAAATTTGCTTGTTTTCTCCCATTAATCTGTCTCATGCCAATTTGATGATGATAACAGCCAGAAGAACTAAGAAGAAAAAGGAGAAATTTCCCTCTCCCCTACACAATGCTGTGTAGGACATTTAGAGCATGAGTCCTCTTATCCCTTAGTTTTAGGACTGATTGCAAACTGCGCCCATATAAAACTCAGTCTGGAGCTCTGCCACTCTCTGCACCAAGCAACTCTGATGTTCTCCAAACCACCCAGAGTAGAAGGCAGCAGCTCGGCTCACCTTGCAGCACTTGAGATGTTCCAAAAGAGAACAAACTAGCACAAGAGGCTTCTAAGACTATTTTAGTGTAAAGCTAAACTTAAGATCAGAGCATTAATACTAATGTCACTATTAACTTACAATTTAACTTAGCTTCTTAATGTGTGTCAATTCACTGAATAAGAAGCTAGAGAATAACTTATCCTAAATTGTGAATAACCTAGATATATAGCCCAGGCTCAACCTTCACCTGCCCATTTACATTTGCTGACCTTGTGATCCCAGACTTGTGATCTCTACCCAGAGCCAGTCATCTGAAGAGTACACACCACTGGTCACTGATAGAGCTAGGTGGGAACTCAGTAAGAAGACCATGTACCGTAATGAGATCATCATGAACTCATAACCTACCTCTACAGAAAAAAACATCATGTCTCACAGATTAAAGATAACAGTAAGTTCTTACATAATCCATTCATGTATTTTTTTAAAGAGGCTCACTCACCAATTTTACATTGGTTCTGAAACATCTCATGCAATCTAATTCAAGGCATGTTCATAATACACGATAATCTTTATTTAAGTCAAAGAAATAAAGAGAATTATTTGTCAATTAGGATTTACAGTTATCTCTTAGTTCTTAATTTTATCACATTCAATAGTCTTTTATAACATTATATAAAACTATTCAAAATGCCTCTTAAATAGGTTTTTGTCTGAGCAATAAAGGTTTTTATTTGAATCATTTCATGTAAAAGGATTGGCCAGAATGTTATATTTGGAGGACACACTTGAGTCTGACCTAAAATAAAGGCTAAGCAGTAAATAGAAAATTCACTTTAGGGGGTAAGGCACCTCAGAGGGGTGGGGAATTATCCTCCTAAGCAGCTGACACTGAGGTGTGACAAGAGGCCTTATGACCTCTGATCAAGAGAAAGAAGCCTTATGTATTAAGATGCCAGCCACAGAAAACAAACAGAGATTTCAAATAGAATCCTCAGACTGGAAAGCACAAGAGTAGACATTCAGAAGAACAAGCTTTGATCTGTGATGGGGATGCTATTCACAGAGGCAGCTCCAGTAGCCAGCAACCAGAGTGACAACCAGCAGGGATTTGTTTACTTAACAACAGTTAATAATTCTCCCGACAGGACACCAGCTAACTTTCAAATAACACCTATTAAATGTGTCAGCTGAGTTCACATGACTATCAGGGGATTAACATCTAGGATAGCTACAACTTAGCATAAATTATGCTTTAGCTACTTATTCATAAATCTCTGCTCCGTAACAAAAAACATAATTAGCTATATTTTTGGCTCAGCATGCAGTGTTACAGCATAAAAGTGTATTATTTCCTTCAATTTCTCCAAATCACAGTAGATAAATCAGTAAGTTTCATACATATAACTGCATTCAGGCTAAAAATTTGATACAATAATATACTCTAAATTTATCAATTTCACATTCTCTGCTTAACTGTAATGAATTATACTGCATCCCAATGAGTAATAAAAACAAAAACAAGCCCCAAGCCTACTGTGTTATAAAAATTTACCTCACTTATCATAATAACCATCTGCCTGTGGGGAGGAAAAGCTTCTGTGAATCAAATTATTATCCAGACACAATAATATTTTCGTAAGGAAGTGAAAAGTCACGCTCACATACGTAGATCAATACCTTTCCAGGGACTTGGAGACTCTCAATGGCACCAAGATCACCGAGGCTCTCCGGTGGGCTTTTCAGACCCTTAAAAAAAAAAAAGAAAGAAAAAAGAGATAGAAATAACTTTAATTTTGTTGCAGAACCATAATATAAAACATATGTATTAAAATAGAAATCACCATTTAAAAAATACAAAATTTCCTGCTTTAAAATATATAGAACATATGTTCTAAAAACGACTGTCATTTAATAGTATACTATTAAATCAAGTAAAGATGTACTTTGATAGTTTAAAATAAAAGTATTACATGATGCCTTCATAACTAATGGCTGAAGTCTAACTCATGATTTAAAAATAACCAAAAGAAACTTGAGTGATAAAAAGCATTTTATAAAAGCACTTAATCTATTGATCACTACCAAATTTACCTGGTAGAAAGGTCCAAGTACTATGATTCACAGATATATCAACCAACTGACTTCTAATCAAAGACTTCTAATACTAATTGCCTAATTAATATATAAGTAACCCTTGATTTTGCCTGATTATTTCTCACTAATGCACACAACTCACATTGAAGTGAGACTTAAATCTCACATCTCATGGTTTTCTACAAGTTCTTTACCTCTTTCGTACCTAGTACTTTCTATATTCATATCAACTGAAGGATCTGAAAGTCTCATTTGTGCCATGGAAAGTTTTCAAGACAAAAAGAAGTTAGTAGTTTAAATTTTCTTTAAAAGCCTCTTTTTAAAAAGGCTATTCAAAACAGACATCTACAGTCCCTGTGATATTAGTCTATAAGCAAAAGTAGCTGGTACAGGATTTGAGGAGACATTTATGCTACAGTCAAGTTTTTGTCCTGTAAGTACCCTATATTGATCTCTGGTATCCTTAGTAATCAAAATGCACGGTACATTTAGGTTGAATATTTGAGACTTACAGAACTTGCTTATTTTTACATTTTATAGGTGTGTATTATATTTTCTCTATTATTAAGTACCACCAGTCACATCTACAATTTTTATCACAAGGTATTCTGCCTCTCCCCCAAGTCTTCCAGTACCCCCAGAATATTCCACCTAGCTCACTTGCTCACGCATGCATGCACGGTGCTCTCTCGCTCTCTTGCTCGCTCTCTCTCTCTCTCTCTCTCTCCCCGCTCCCTCCCTTTCAACAATACCTTCTAAAGAAGCCAATACCCTCCTTTCAAGAATGAATTCCTTTATGCAGTCTTCCTAAATCCCTATGTTTCAAGGAACATAGTACTGTCTGTGGATCACCTCTATCAACATCACCCAGGAATTTTTTAAACAAGTTTCCTGGGCCCCACCACAGACTTAACAAATATGTATTTCTGGGCTAGGACCAAGGACTGCATTTTAGCAAGCAACCCAGGTGACCCATACAATCACTAATGTTTTGGAAACCCACCTAGACATTTTCTAACACAACACTTCTGCAAAAGTAGTAAAGTTTCAAATATTAACATGTCTCTCTTTCTCTCCCAGACCAAAGTCCCAAGGCAAGGGAGAGACCAAGTGTTATTCACCTCGATAGCCCAATGGCTAGCAAAGTTCCAGGAACAGAATAAACACCAAATAAATTAGTATATTTTTAGCCGAAGACCTTGGTCATGCTCCAATCTCCAACTAATTAGAATATTGCTCCCATGGGACCATGAAATTGCCTTTTAAATGAAGTTTCCAAGGAAGTATACCGGTAGTTGAATTAGAGAAGTATACTGAGGTGTACTATCTTACAATGAGTGAGAAAATAAAGATATGTAACTATTCTTGTCTGTTTCTCACAACAGTCATCATGAGGGCAATGTATCAAAAGTGGTAGAGAAAGCAAGGTTGGATTATAGAACTGAACTATATACATTATATACATGCACATATACAAGGGCTGTCCAGAAAGTATACAGCCATGTAATATGAGTAATAGAGGCATCTATGGCTTTACTTTTCTGGATAGCCCTCGTATACATACATACATTCACATGTGTGAAAGTAAAACTTCCTAATTTGATTAAAAATCATAACCACCCTTAAAATCTCTTTTTAAAAATATAATTGCTATGTCTTTTAAAATAACATTGCAAAAAGTATAGATTTGTTTAGTCTAACAGAAATCCTTGGGGGAATACAAGGGCTGTCCGGAAAAAAAAATCCAGCCATATATGCCGCTATTTTTCATATTACATGGCTGGATAGTTTCTGGACAGCCCTCATATATTGTGTGCACTTTTCTCTTTCCCCAGAGCTCCTCAGTAAAGAAGCCAGTGTCCAAAATGTAAACAAGTGACTGACATACACCAATATCTAGAAAAAGGTCTTACCTCCAAGTTAGTCACCACACACAATAATTTGCCATTAATACATGGCAATTTTCCACCAATGTACAAAATAAAAACTGGAAACCCTCTGTACATGTTAGGAGTATAACACAGGGGAGTACAGTGATTCAACAAATGGGTTCTGTGGCCTTGAATAACTTCCATAACCTACCTGTTATTTTATTCTAATTGTGGTGATAGTAACTCAGAGCCTGTTATAAGGAGTAAAGGACATGATGTATATGAAAGTTCCAAAACACTGTCTGGTACATGGCAAGCATTTTTTAAGTGTTAACCATTATTCCAAATGTTGTCATCACAGACAAATGCTTTTCTTTTATCTTATCAAAACAGAAGCAGAGAATTATATAAATAAATATCTCAAAGCACATCTAACACTCATCTGTATGTTAGGATTATAGATCTTGAACCCTTTGATTTGCAATTTTATAAATTTCTCCTAATCAATATGAAGTCATTTTTATCTTCACCTCTCAAAGCAGGAAGTCCTGGTTATAACTGCAGTCCTCTGCATTTATTAAATTGAAACTTTCACTGTAATCATTAGTCATTATTTGATTTTCTTTTGTATTTGGTTTTTGTTCTGATAATTTCTCCAGTTTAAATTTATACAAAATTCAGCATAAGTTAACACCTGCCTCTGCACTTTATTTATTTGCTCAACTCAGATGAACACTTCAGACTACTTCTGTTAGGTCCACATGAATCTTCAATTTCCATTTGAGACTGGCAAATTATGTCCCAATGACCAAAAGGAGATTGTGAGATGATTTGTGCTTCCTTTTCTTTTCAGCAAAACTCTACAGTGTTTATACTCAGTCCTCAGTTTCTCCCAAACCCACCCTAATAGGTTTTCCTCCCTACCACTTCACAGAAAGTGCTGTTGTCCAATCACCAATGACCTCCACGCTGCTGAGTCCAAGGCTCATTCCTACCTTCACCTTACATGAAATTTGATGCATTTTGATCACCCACTTGCAGCTCCCTCCTCTTAAAGTCTTTACTTGGCCTCCAAGACCCACATTACTTTTGTCCTCTTTATGCAACACGCATGCAACAAATATTTATTGAGCATCTGTTATAGGACAGGTGCCCTTTGGATGCCACAGACTTCTTACCTCCTGGCTGCTCCTTCCAAATCTGCCTTGCTACATCTACCCCTTTCTTCCTGACCCTGTAATACTAAATTCTCAAAAGTTCCAACCGTGGACTCTTGTTTTACATCAACGTTCACTCTGGTGGTGATCTTCGCCATTTTATATACCTCTATGTGCTCATAACTCCCAAATCTTTATCTATACTTCAGATTTCTCCTCAGGAATTCAGACTCTTTTAGTCAACTACTCACTTTATCTCTCTACTTCAATATCTAAGAGGCTTTCAAATGAACGCATCTAAAACCCTTCTCCCTTCCCTTAATCTGTGCCTCCTTCAGCCTACGCACATCATGAAATGGCTATTCCAGTCTTACAAATTGCTGGAGCCAAAACATTTGGAGTCAAGCTTGATGTTTCTTTCTCCAACAGCCCAAACCTAATCTGTCAAGAAATCCTGTCAACTCTACATGTACAATATATCCACAATCCAACCTTTTCTCAACATTTCCACCACTAGTATCCTGAGAAGACCCACACCGCTCTCTCACTAGAATTACTGCAATAGCATTCTTATAGGCCTCCCTGTTTTTTACTCTTTTTTGCTCTTCAATCTATAGGAATACCTCAGAAATACTATGGGTTCGACTCCAGACCACTGCAGTAAAGCAAGTATTGCAATGACACGAGTTGTAATCTTTTTGCTGGTGGGGGGCCTGGCCTTCAATTTGTAAAAGCACATCTGTACAATGAAGTGAAGTGCAATAAAATGAGACATGCCTATATTCTTAAAACAGGTCAGAAATCTTTCTCAACTCTATGTAAAATTACATCACTTCTCTGCTTGCTATTTCAATTAAAATAGAAGCATGGCCTTGTTAGGAGTTAAGGAGAAAAGTGTAGGAGAGAGAAAAGCTCAAGACGAAGTTCTATGTAATCTGATCTCATCTCTCTGACCTTATCTTGACCGCATCTCCTGCTATTTCTCTCCTGTTCCCTTCACTCCACCCATACCAGCCTCTTGCTGTTCCTCAAACATGCTCCTGCCTGGGGGGCTCTGCATTTGCTTTTCCTTGACTCAAATGTGACCTTCTCAGGATGCACCCTACCTAAAATTATAATGACGTGCATTGCCAACAGCTTCCAGGACCCCCTAACCCAGGGGTGTCCAACCTTTTGACTTCCCTGGGCCACACTGGAAGAACTGTCATGGGCTACACATAAAATGCACTAATGCTAATGATTGCTGATGAGCTAAAACAAACAAACAAACAAACAAACAAAAAACAAATCTCTTAATGTTTTAAGAAAGTTCACAAATTTGTGTTGGGCTGCATTCAAAGCCATCTTTGGGCTGCATATGGCCCAAGGGCAACAGGTTGGATGAGCTTGCCCTACTTTCTCTCCTTCCAAAGCAGATACCCCTTGTCTGCCTTAGTACTTGTCTTTTGTTCACTGCTTGATCCTCCAAACTTACAATACTGCCCAGGACATAGTGCTCAACAAACATATGTTGAATGAACTAAAGGAACAGAGGCCAACATACTGGAGAAAGCTGAACAGCAGATCTTGTCTAAATACAGCAAGCTAACAGAGTCTGCTCTCACTCTCCAAACCAATGTCATGGGAGAGCAGAAATTCCCCCCAAAAAGCCGAAGTTTCATAGACCTTGATTTCACATCTCTCTACATAAATAATATATTATTAGCATATTCTGTGGCCTCACACAAAAGAAACATCTTTGTGTATATTTATTTGTAATACTACTATGTTTAACCTAAGAATAGACAGCACTAAACAAAATCCCCAGTGTAACTCTAGGTAGCAGCCTACTTTCATACCTCATATTCAGGAACTGTGAATTAATAATGACCAAATATGTAGAAGCCAAGTTTTAAATATACATAATTAGGATGACTTTTAAAATTCTATGTAAAACTCCTCACTTTACCACACTTTTTACATAGCATATTGCAGCTTTTCTGATGTGTTCCCACGCTTTTTGTTTTCCATCCCACTGAAGCACAGATTGTACCTGCTCCTATCCAATAAGAAACTGACTGAGGCTGAAGCTACCACTTTCAGAGCAACTTCACTCCATTTAGGAGACATAAATTTGTTACCACTGGTATCTGGGCATATTTCTCTCCCATTCATTATTACAAAATATGGTTAAAAACAATAAACCAACTAAAGTGGCTGTACAATGATGACAATGTTAATGACACTGAAATGCATGGCAAGCTACACGAGACAGCACCAAACTCAGCTGATGCACAAAAGTCCAAATTCAGCATTCCATTGGCAGTTTAGGGGTATCAGTGGTATAATGTATGAAAGTTCATATTGTTTTAAAAATCAAACAGACATCCAAGTCAGCCTGAAATCACTATCGTTTGAATTACTGCAATAGTCTACATCCAGTTTTCGGCTTTCTCACCATCAAAGCAGTCACTGAGATGATCTCTATGATCAAGCACTTCCTTGATAAGGCCCAGCAACTGTGTTAATTCCTTTATCTATTTACCTTCATTATACCATATAAACAGGACCACCAGGCTAAGCCCATGTTATTCCCATTTTAAAGATGTGGAAATAGATGCTCAAAAAAGTTAGGTGACTTGTTCAAGGTCACATACCTACTTCAGGGTAGAACAGGATCTGAACTCATTCTTTTTTTTCTTCTTTTTTTTTTTGAGAGAGAGAGAGAGACAGACAGAGACAGAGACAGAGCGAGAACTGCACAGACCCAGTTCAGCACATGGGTCCGCACGGGCCGGGGCCGGGATTCGATCCTCAGTCCCCGGTGCTGCAAAGTAAGCGCTTAACCCACTGAGCCATCCCGGCTTCCCCTGAACTCATTCTTAAGAAATGGTATGAAGCATAACACCAGTACTCAACAAATGTGAATAATTACCAAACGTTACTACCTGCTTACTTAAATCTTTTCTTATTCACAGAACTTTTTTATTCTATGTTCATGACATTAACAATATTATTTGACAGGAGTAAAATCATCATGTAGGACTCATGTATTGCTTGCCAGAAATCTATAATCTGTAACCTGTCCAGATATAAATATGGTTAGTTCTAGTAAAATATTAGCTTAAATAAATAAAGCTATCTAAAACCAAGTCATTATCAAGAAGTACATAAACAGAAATTTCTTCAACATCTTGCTTGAAGGAAACTGAGGCATTATTAGGAAGTCCCTAACATTTATTAGATGGAATAGAAAATAGCCAGTTTTTATTTAAGAACCATCATTCTGGTGGGGGGGGGGAGGAAGACTATTATTTTGTCATAAAAATGATAGAAAGTATCATTTCACAAAGAATTTGCATATACATTAGCTTATTGATGACATTTATAACAGAACTGTAAGAATTAACCCCCCTACCCCCAAAAAAATCCTATTTTCAAAAACTTTCACTGCAAGGAATGGGGACTTGCCCAAAGTCACAAAGCCATCAATTGTGTCATCAAATTATCCGCTGTTTTCACTCTTTCCAGGTCATCTGTATTGCAAAGACCTAACCTAACCAGGCCGCCTGCTCAAAGACGACTGACAGCTTGGATACGGGCCACCATGCAAGGCAGCTGGGGCTGTGAGTGGAATGATGGCACATAGGGGGAGAGGGAAGACAATGCTAGCTCTAATTCCCTCATTGACGTCGTCTAAATGAATGTTTCTAGGAGGCCGCTCGAGCCGGGCTCTTAATCTGGGCGGCTCAGGTGAGTTTTTCAGGTTGTGCACTACACAGTCTTCCCAGTACCCTAGACACCTGCCACCACCTATAAATTAGGTCTCCTCCCGCTGCGGCCCAGGAACAGTACATCTTGGCTCCACTCCCACTGGATATGAAGGAGGACTTTGCTTCAGTCTCCGCGACTTACCTGTCGGGTCATAAGAGATTTGATTTTTTGCATGTCGAAATCGTAAGAGAGGTATTCTGTTGCAAAGAACTAATAAATCACACGGAGCCAAAAACACAGCTGGCCCCGACACAGGGAAGCCATAGTGAGTGATCACGTGAAACAGCCGGCCTTTCCTTTCCCTGGGCATGCTGGGAACTGTAGTCTTCCGCCTGCCGCCAGCCTCCGCTATGGAGGAGAGAGAACAGTCCGGGTACTACATCTCCCAGGAAGCAAAACAGCCGGCACTTCAATTAAGCCCACAAATCGTTTGAGCAACTCTGACGATCACCGGCTTTTATAGAGGAGCTGTCTCTGGGTAGCTCTGCTTCGGCCAGGAGAAAACTTAACTCATAGGTGACCAAGTATTGAGCGACAGGACCAAACATTGAGAAGACAGTACATAAATCAGAATGACATGATGCCCCCTAGGTCATAAGGTGACCAGATTTTAACATTGGTAAAGCGGGACACCATTGACTGGGGGGGGGGGGGGGGGCGGTTCTTGATTAAAAATGTGGTCTATCTCCCGCCGTTCCCTAGCTTGTCGTGCATTCTTTCCAAAAATTGGGACTTTTTGAAAACACCGTGGGACGCAGGACAAATTGTTAAAAATCGGGACGCCTGGTCACCCTACTTAGGAGTGTAACGGAGGAAACGCCACCTGGCTTAGAGGGGCGGGGTGGGAGGACGTGAGGCTGACGCGAAGGAGCAGGAACTCCAGAGAAGGCACTTTACAAGGAGTGACCTAAGGACTTGGGACTCCCAAGCTAGCGCTGGGCTTGGAAAGAAAGAGTGTGGTTCAGTTTCAATTGGCGGCTGGCCAGGGTTAGGACTGTTCTTCCTCGTCTTGGCATCAACTGTAAAAAGCCCTAAAACCGAGATTTAACCCCTGCGTTATCTAAGGCAAATGAAGACAATAAGTACCCATGTCACTTTAAAGTCCTCTTTTCAACTTTTGGCAGTTTAAATTGGGGAGAGTAATAGGGAAATCCTTTGGTGTTTTATTTAAGAAAAAACTTTACAATTATGAGAATACCAGGATAGAAGAGACCCAGAGCTAACAATAGCTAACATTTATTGAAAGCTTTCTACATGTCAAGAACTCTGCTAATAACTTTACATGTATTATCTGATTTATACACACAAGTTTCCTATGGGGTGGGTAGGAAAATGAAGTATGGAGAAGTTAAGTAATTTGCCTAACATTTCTGCAGATGTGCATGCAGGAACTGAAGGTCTGGTCATCCAGATGTTTTAAGTAAAGGTTTTATGTATGGTGTATGGTGTATGGTGTTGAGAGTAAACCCTGAAGCATGGTACCAATAATGTTTTTAATTTACTTTTATTTTTATTTAGTGTTAATTAGGGAGGGGGGGGGGACCAGACCCATGATTTCAAAACTAGTGAATACAATCTATAAATTGCAAAGCACCTTAGAATTATGAGGTATTATAGTCATGACTCTACCCAGTTCTCTGCTCCAGTGGAACAACCCTCTACATACTTCTATTATTGTGCTTAAAAATGCCTTTTGAAATTGTGTTTACCTCTTTATGTTTCTCTGATTCTGTTATTGCTAACCCTATAAAGAAATTCCAATCACTTTAGGGCAATAATTTAATTCATTCATTTAATTTAATTCATTTTTCACATGCTCTAATCTTAATTACCAAACAGTTCTAAGTGTTTGAAATCTTTAAAAATTATAAGTTCCTGGGGATGCCAGGATAGCTCAGAGGTTGAGCACTTGCCTTGTAATCACAAGGTCCAGGGTTGGATTCCTGACCCTGTCTACACAAACCCCTTATGCAGAACTAGGGCACAACTGGTAACCACTTATAAGGCTCAGCTTCGAAGGTTCTTGCTTCCCATGTGGGAATCCCCTGGTTCAGTTCCCACCCTGCGCAGCCCCACATCCATCTGTGTGGAATGAAACAATGTCACAATTAATGATGTACAACTATGGAGTCTGCTTTGGGCCCTGCCCTCTTTTCTTTCTCTCTCACCTTGTCTCAAACAATAAAATCTTTGGGGAAAAAAATTAGACGTTTCTAAAGGCCTCAAAAGAAACAGAAACTGCCAGCATATAAACTTAAACCAAGTTCCGTAAACATTTGCTGATTGTTGGGCACAAAGCAATAGCATACTAAGCACTTTAGATTAATAAAATACAGTTGTGGTCCTTAAGTTTACAACTTAGTTGAAAAGCATATGTTATGAGCGATTCAAAACCAGTAGTTCTCAAGCCTGCCGGTTCATATTGACCTGAGGAGTGTGCCATTGTTGTTAGTGTTCTCTTTTTTTTTTTTTTTGGTTTTTCTGTTT
>PVKE010006728.1:0-53235 GCA_004027555.1 Craseonycteris thonglongyai
AAAAAAAAAAAAAAAAAAGAATTATCCATGTTCTTTTAATTCCCCTGGATGTGAGTTTTTTTGTTCTTTAAATAATTATTGTTGTTGTTTTTTACGTAGGTAGATAAGCCATATATCTATATTTCAGTACGAGGTGTACTCAGCAAGCTATTGATAGATTAGCAAAAAGTAAGTCATATTATTCTTTCATGATAAATTTTCCTGGCCCCAAAAAAATGCAAAAGTGAAATATTGAAATCAAATTATCAGCCATATTGTGCATTTTTATAACAACTTTTTCATATTTACGAACAAATAGTACAACAACTTATACATTGCAGTTGATAAAAAAATTAAATTGCATTTTAAGTTAGTAAAAATCTATCTTGAAAAAGTGTCGGAAAATCTAATTTTTTAGGTACCATATGTACGGAATGCTGCTATCAAAAGTTGGGTCTGGAAATTTATTTTCTTCATGAGCCTATATCTCGAAAACTTAGTAAGTGATTTAAAAAATAAAAAATAGTTTTGAACATATATTTTACTTATCTACCCATACCTCGCTGGAATGCACCTTATACTGAAACACAGTGTATAAACATAGTATGCGTTGCACACCCCTTCTTCCCCCTTAGACTACGCCTATGACAACAAGTCGATCGCAACACACTTTTAAGATACAAAGTAGATCTTATATACAGAAAAGTTGGCCACCCCTGATCTAACATATTTCATCAAATATAAGGTGCATTGATTATGAGACATCACCCAATTTTCAGAGTTGTTCTAAAATGTGCGTCTTAGAACCAGCAATTATTGGCACTACATCAAGTTGCAACCCCGACTGACTGCTATACTCCCAATGGTGGGTTTACTTTTGCTTACTGTTAAGCTTGTTTAACATTGAGTTGAAACTGAACACATTTGTTCACAACTGTAGAAGAAATCACCTTTTACAAAGCAAACACGTGGCAAGTTTTAGAACCATCTTGGCATAATCCTGAGTTGCTCCTAAATTTATCTGCTATGGGCCCTAATACTGGCTTTCTTTGTGCTGGATCCTTGGAGATGCCACCAAGTGTCAAGTCAGGGACCCTCCCCACCCACTACCACCAGACTGACCTCTACCCGGGAACAATTAAAAACTGTCTCAACCAAGACTGGCCATCTCTTTCCAAAGCCATACTCCTGGATCTATTCATGACCAATCCAAGTATCTTGGAAAGTAAAGATAAATATAGAATTGTGTTGACTGTCACCACTGGTGTGTGACTTACAGAAGAGTCCATGATTTGGGGCCATTTATCAGCTATAATTAGGTTCCTCTATGAGTGACATAAAATTCTTCAAAACAATGGTTAAAATAGTATTTCTTTGTCATATAAAACCTGGAAGGAAGTCAGTCCAAGCTGGGATGTGTCTTTGTGGTCTCTCATCTCCCATTTAGTAGTTTCCCTTTGTTCACCTTTTATTCCCAAGGTCACTTCAAGGTCTAAGATGGCTGATGGAACTCTAGCCATTAGGTTTGCATTCCAGCCACTCATAAAGGAAGAAGGGAAGCAGAAAGACATGATTCCTCCTTTAAAGATACTTTCTGGAAGTCATGCATAATACTTCTGTTTCTATGTTATTGATTAGAACATAACCACACATGGCCACAGGAGGTTCAAGGGAATCTGGGAAATGTTGAGTTTATTCTAGGTGAGTGCTATGGATTGAATTGTGTCCCCTCAAAAAAAGATAGGTATATTGAAGTCCTAATCCCTAGTACCTTATTTGGAAATAGGGTCTTGACAGAGTAGTTAAGTTAAAATGAGGTCATTACGTTAGACCCTAATCCAATATGAGTGGTGTGCTTATAAAAAAAGAAAAAGAAAAAAGAGGGATGTTAGAAAATAGGGACAGATATATGTACAGAAGAGAGAGAGTGTGAAGACATACATAGAAAAGGTGGCCATGTGACTGGAGTGGTGTACCCACAAGCTAAGAATTGCCAAGGATTTTTAGCAAACACAAGAAGCTAGAAGATGCGAGTAAGGATTCTCCCCAAGAGCCGTTAGAGAGAGCATTGCCTTGTTAATATCATAATATACAACTAGTCCCCAGAACTATAAGATAATGGATTTCTATTGTTTTAAGCCACCCAGTTTTTGTTATGATACATAGCCGTAGGAAATTAATGCAATGCCCATGTATCCAGAAAAAAAAAAAAGAAAAAAAAAAAAAGGAGATTCTATTAATGAAGGCACAACTAATAATTTCTGTTATTGACCACAAAAAGCTATACAAATATCCTTCCATAAATATTTATGGATTACCTACTGTATATGGCCCCCTAGAGAGACCCAGTAGTGACCAAAGCCAGGGAAATCCCTGCCCTCATGGAGCTTCAGGTCTCATGATGGGGCTGAAACTAACTATTCACACAAATATTTAATTATGAACTGTGATTTGTGTATTTGGCAGAAACATTATTGGTTGCAAGACTTGGGGTTTCAGGTATACACTTTTGTAGGTTTGCACATTTCATTCCTTTTCAGAATTCCATGATGAAGACTATAAAGTCATGTGCTGAGTTTGTTTTGCCTTTAGCTACAATCTCTTCAGTCCAGCCACCATTTTGGTTCTGCCAGATGAAATCAAATATTGTTGGTATTACAGTTACAGCTGTAATACTCAAAGCACAGCCTGCAAGAAAAAGTGAAATGATGGAAAGCAAAATGGGAAAACATTTGTTTGGCAGGGTCAGATCACTGGAACAGGAATTATGGATGTTGAGTTGATTAAATGCTTTGTTTTGCTCATTCCTGTTCCTCCTCTCATCTCTTCCATCTCAGGAAATATCATTACCATCCTCCCAGTTGCTGGAGCCAGAAACCTAGAAATCATGCTTGTTTTCCCTCTTCTCCTTGCATATATTTTTCTTCATTTCTAAATCCAAACCACTGTCATCTCTCACCAGGACTATTGTGGCTCTCACTGGTCTTCCAACATCTTTTTCTTTCTTTTTTTCTTTCGTTAAATTTATTGGGGTGACATTGGTTCATAAAACTTAAACTGGTTCCAGGTGTACAATTGTGCAATACATCATCTATGTATTGCATTATGTGTTCACCACCCAGAGTCAGTTCTCTTTCCACCACCATACATTTGATCCCCCCTCCTTCCTCTCCCACCCTCCTCCTCCCTTACCCTCAGGTAACCACTAAACTGTTGAGTGTGTCCACAACTTTTTTTATTTTTTGTTGCTTTCACTTTTGTATTCTACATGTGAGTGAAGTCGCACTGTTCTTGATTTCTTTCTGTCTGGCTTCTTTTGCTTAGTATGATGATCTCAAGGTCCATCCATTTTGTTGTAAATGCTCATATTTCATCTTTTCTTATCACTGAGTAATATTTCACTGTATAAATGTACCACAACTTCTTTATCCAGTCATCTATCAAAGGGCACTTTGGTTGTTTCCATGATTTGGCCACTGTGAACACTGCTGCGATGAACATTGTGGTACATATATCTTTGTGGACTAAGTTTTTCAAAGATTTTGAGTAGATAACCAGAAGTGGCATTGCTGGGTCATATGGTAACTCTATTCCTAATTTCTTGAGGAACCTAAGTTGGTACGACCACAACAGAAGACAATATGGAGGTTCTAACATCTATTCTTACAGCTTCATATCCATCCACTACCTAGTAGCCGAGGGATAACAGGTTCTGCCTCTCTCGTGCTTGAGATCGCTCACTGGTTTCATACAGCCATTTAGGATAAACTCCAAAGTCCTTACCATGGCCTATACAGTCCCGTATGATATGACCTCTACCAGTCTTTCAAGTCCTCTCTCGTCACTGTCTTTGCTCACCTCCATTATCAAACCATGGTTTGCTTTCTTTCCATGTGGCTTTTGCACCTGCTGTTCCTTCCTCCTAGAATTTTCTTCTCGGAGCTCTTCACAGCATGGCTACACCTCACTTTACATGTCTCCTCGTTTTTATGTTAGATGGAAATCCATCGCATTCCTCTTCGCATCTCATTGGCTGGAATTCTATTGCATGGTCACTTCAAAGGGAGCTGGGAATTCGAATACTTCATTTTCCAACTTTTATAAAGGGATAGAGAAAGAGAGGTTGGGATAAGATAAGGTGAATCAAACTTATAATATCTGCCAGAGCCCCTCATTTCCCTCAGAGCACCGTGTTTAATTATTATTCTTTATACATATCTATTTTCTGTTAACACCTTTAGGACATAGGCTTTGTGAGTGCAGCAATTGTATCTAATTTTTTTTTTTTTCTCTAGCTGTAGACTGTGGTTACTCTAGTTTAGCCACTGTCTGCTTTACTAGAGAAAAAAAGCCTGTTAGAGTAGCAAATATCTAGTAGCTTTTTTTTCTAGTACCTATCAAACCATTTGACTCTTAATAGGTCCTCAATATTTTTTTAAGTCTCAATAAACTGATTCCTTTTACTTTTATTCAAGCCTTACTATTTCTAAGATATTAAGTAAACTCTTAGAAATTGATTCCCAAAGCCCCATCATTATATTCGAAGACAGTAACAAGATAATTCACCATGAAAATCCCTAAGATCGTGCCTGGTACAAAGTTGGTACTCATTTTTTATTTTTTAAAAGACTTTGAGCATGTCATTGGATGTCCAAACCATGTATTATTTCAGACAGATATAGAGGCAGTTAGCACTGGACATATTTGTATAAAAAGGTAATTTTGGGGAAAGCCGGGACGGCTCAGTGGGTTGAGCGCTCGCTTTGAGGCCATGAGGACCGAGGATCGAATCCCGGCTCCGGCCCAGGCAGGACCCACGTGCTGAACTGGGGAGTTCCCACAGTTTGGTTCTCTAACTGTCTCTGTCTCTGTCTCTCTCTCTATCTGTCAAAAAGTAAAATAGAGATAACTATGCACTGAAGACAGAGGGATAATTTCTCTCTATAAATGTGAAAAGATGGAAAAAAAATAAAAAATAAAAAAAAAATAAAAATAAAAATAAAAAGGTAATTTTTTAATTTAACATGTTTTGGGTGAATGTCCTGCCCTTTTAGTAGATTTAGTGGAGAACTAGTGAAAACTGTTCTAAGGTAAATTAAAGCAATATTAATTGAGTGATAGTTCAGGTAGATACCATGCTAAGTGTATTATTTTTATTTTATCATTTATAATAACAATCCTGGGGCATAGATATTTTCTCCATTTTTGCAAATGGACAAAAATGAGGTTCAGAGGACATAAGAATTTGGCCTAATATTAAGGCTTATGTATGAACTCAGATATTCCTGGATTTGATCTTGTGCTTTGGAACCATTATTGTATGTGTGTGGAACTGATTGTATCAAAAGGAGATGCAGGAAGAAAATGTGCTCTTCATGTCAAAAAGGTTTGGATGATCCTGTAGATAGAAGTGTAGTAATGCACTTGGGACCACACTGCATTGGCTCTCACTGCGTTGCCATGTCCTCAAAGAACATAGTACTAAAAGGTGGCATTCCTGTGTGGTAAGAAGTTCAAATCCATACAATATTTACAAGTGAAAGGACTGAGCTTTGTGAACTTGAAAGAGTACATCCTTGTCTCTGAACTTTTGGTATCTCAAGGATTTGAACAGCCCCAATCTGTTGATCTCTAGGATGTAATACAAGATTCAGTATTTGAGCTGGGCTCCTGAATGAGTGTTTTCTGTTGGCAGGAAGCCGCAAAGCAAGAACCCTAGTTTGTCATGAGTGGCGCTCCTGGTGATGTGATTATAGAGAGCCTTTAGCAAAGTCTGCAATGAGCATCATCAGACACCTGGTCCACTGAGGGCTTCAGTATCTGGTTTTTCCTTATTCTCTGTTTTGCCTGACACTGGTTCAAGTTCTTATGCTGACTGTGGCCCATCTTTAGATTTGTCTCTCTTTGCCCTAAGATTTTATTTGTTGCCCCATCAGTCCTTCAGCCCCTGTGGAAGCAGAATGCAGGGTCTGCAGAAGGCCTCCAGGTTGGCAGGGACCCAAAGATGCTCTGATTCCCACAGCACCTCTATGGATCTTAGGATATTAACCATGTTTAAAGACTGTTGGTTAGTCTTTATTCTCGGCTGTTATCCAGGATTTTGTGTTGAGTAGATGTATAAATGAAATATATCTGAAATTCACCAGTGTATATATATATCTGTTGAAATTCCAACCCCAATGGTAGTATTATTTACATAACCAATAATCAGAAACTTAGAGCTGGAAAGATTTTGCTGGTTCTTATTATTATTTGAGGGTTTTATGCTTCTTTGAGAATCTGACAACATACTCAGTTGGTCTGGGGTGAGGCCCAGACATGGGTGCTTTTCAGAAACTCTCAGGTGATTTTAATGTGCAGCCGCCAAGAGTGCCAACTACCATCCCAGGCCTCTTAAGAGATGGATACAAGGCTGCATAATCCCTTCATGTTGTTGGATGAGGGGCTGTGCAGATTTTCATGCTTCAAATCCAAACAGAAGGCAGTGCTCCACGGTTTGGGTTTGAAATACGAAGGCATTTGGATGCTATGCTTTTGGTCTTGAGGTATTTCCTTAGCAGATCAGTTACAAGCACAGTTAGAAAATATATTTGCTCCAGTTAATGTCAAAATTCTCCTGGAGCAAAACCAGCAAAGAAGCAGCCCCCAGACTTCAAACACTGTCTGTGAGCCCATACCGCTCATGTTCTCATCTCAGCTGCTTTATATCCTTACAGCTGTGCCATGTGGCATTTGAGGACCCTGCTTCCCCTAACTGCCAGCATAAAACACAGCTCTTGTTCCATGTCCCACATCGAGGGATGCAATTTCAGGGTGGGGTTTCAACCCCACTTGATGGGGGTGGGGGTGGGGGGGGTGGCCATTGCACAGCTGTGGCCTGTTTCCTAAGAAGGTTTCATTGTGTCCCATTCCCTTGGAGCAGCAGAGGTGTTTTGAAAGGACAGGATAATATACTGCCCACTGTCCCAAGGAAAGATTAAGGCTGGTGGAGGTCCCAATTTTGTATTATTTCAAATATATTCTGGGTCTTCCATTTTAAAAGATAGCCCTTTGGGTGCTGAGGAGAAAATGTTTCCTATTTTCTTCCCTCTTCCTACCTCGTCCTGTAGCCATCCAGATCTGGCAGACATGGTGCTGAGTGATAGAAAGTTCACAGGGCAAGGTTATACATGGGAGCTCTCTTGGGGAAGCTGGGATGGCTCAGTGGGTTAAGCGCACACTTTGCAGCCCTGGAGCCTGAGGATCAAATCCTGGCCCTGGCTTAGGTGGGCCCATATGCTGAACTGGAGTGTGTCCCCAGTTCAGTTCTTGCTGGGGCTATACGGAAGGCTCCCAGCCCAGTTCCTGCCCTGCGCAGCCCCACACCCACCTGTGGAGTGAAACTATACGGAAAACTGATGCTGTCAACTATGGAGACTGCTCTGGGCCCTCCCCTTCTCTCTGTCTGTCTCTCTCTGTCTCTATCTTTGTCAAAAAACAATAAAAATAAATCTTTAAATGGGGGCTCTCTTGCTGGGATGTGGAAAGCCAGGGATTTGTCTAAGGAAGGCCCACAGAGCCCCTCTGCACCTCAGAGGAGAATGCTGCCTTTGTCATGGCCACCTGTGACCAGCAGTGGTTACCACAGTGTGACCACTATGCCCCAACTAAACTGTTAAGTGTGGTGGGGTGGCTACCTGCATGTACCCACAGTTGGGGTTGACGAGATCAAGTTCCACATCACAGAGCCAGAGTCATCAGGACCTGGCACACACCATAGCATTGTAGGCCCGGAGGTGGCATGAGTATCCCCTGCCTCTAATAGGTCACGGGAGGCACAGTTCCATGGGGCACCCATATCTGTGTCAGCTGGAATCCTGGGCTGGGAGCCCCCATGTGCAACATGGCCTATGTGTCTCAGATTCTCCAGAGTCCGAATTCATTCTCTCCAGAAGCTTTTATCATGTGGAAATAGAATATACACAGAGAGAAATGGCTGAGTATAAAAATACAGGTTTGTCTAAAGTTAGACGTTTCCTTGTCTAGTAACAGCCCCATGCCCAGTGCCCACCACGTCACCCATCACCTCTGTGTTAGTGACTCTCAAATGGGCCTTTCACCCCAGCTCTCCCAGAGCTCTGGGCTCATGTTCCATCATGTCCTAGACACCAGTGCCAGCGTATTTCATCAGCATGATATGTTCCAGCCCGTCCTCATTTTTGCCTTAAACTTGCTTCTCTTATTATCCTCAGCCTCCATCCTCAAACCTGTCAGCAGTATCTATGTATGCACTGAGCTTCCCTTTTGATGCCTCCCTTAGATTCCCACCCCTACACCTTGAGTGCTGGCTCTTTCATCCTGTGTGGGGCCTGGATAACTGCTTCCTTGTTTGCACTTCTTTTAGAAGACCTGGTGGAGGACGTGAGAGTCTTTCCTGTTAGCAGGCTAGCAGGTGGGAGGAAGGGCTGTACACAGTCAGGGAGAGCAAGGGTCAGCCCTTCTGCATTTCTCTCTCAGCTTAAAGGAAAGTGAGCACAAGTTGTAATCCATCAACATCTCCGCATATGTATCAGTAGCTCCTTTGTTCTACTAATTTCATATCCTCTGGGCCCTCAGCAAGCACCTCTGTGTTTGATTCCCACACCTTAATTCCTGGTTGGGTGACCCTAGGTTTCATTCTTAAAGAGTCTAGAATGGGGCTGGAAAGGAAGCTTGGGAAGAAATCTATGGAAGGCTGTGATCTCATTGGCTGGTGGCAGGCTTGAAGCTCCTATTGGTCATCAGGGTTGCCCTCCAGGGAGAAGAACTGGAGGTGGAGCAGCATAAAGCAAGGAAAAGGTGGAATTCCCCCAGGGCAGCTCTGTGTCGGCCTTGTGTTGTGTTTAACTATGGCGGCCATAAGTAACGTTCACCGCTCTACTTCCACCTTCCGGACAGTTTGCTGATTTCTTCCTGTGGTCAACTTCAACCTGGAACTTTACTGGAAAGGGAATCTGGGGCATGTAATTTTAACTGGGTCACCATGAAACTCCACCTTCTTATTTATATTCATGTTCTTCCCAATATCTGGCCCACAAAACATCCTCAATATGAGAAGAGGAAAGGATGGAGAGAATGACTATGGGATCTGTCCAGTAAGGGAGAGGCGAGGATGCCCTGACATAAGGGTACAGAGCTTTCCTTGAATACTATACTTTTTATATGCTACTGCACAGGCAGTTATGCTATACCATCTGGAACTTCCCACCATTGTCTGTCTCTGTAAGCAGAAGCTATCTCCTTCTTGTTCCCCCAGCTCCTTGGGGCAGGCACCCCAAAATGGATGGAATGTCTAAGAGAAGAGTCCTCTGGTCTTTTCTTCCAAATTCTAAAAAGAACTAGTTCTAGCAAAAAAAAGTTGTATATGTAAAATGGCTTATTTCAACTACTTTGTAAAGGACAGAGGAAATAGGACCAGGTTGAATATGGCCATCTGGAAAATTTCCCTGGCAGCATTTTTTAATACCAAGAATGGAAGTCAATTTTCCAGGGTTAGCCTATAAATGAATCACTCTTTTGCACAAAGACTTAGCAGAGGAGTTTGGTCCTGGCTAAGAATCCAGTGGTTTGGCATTAGGAGTAAACATTCACAGGGTAGGGAGCTGGCCTAGAGGGTAGACCAGTTAGTGTAACTTCATGTCTAGTATGTTCTACAGGGAAACAGGGAGAAGGGACCAATTATTATTACGCAGCGTGCTGGGCACAGTGCTAGTTGCTTAATATGTGTCATCTCCTCTAATCTTCGTCACAACCCTATGAGCTGGATATTAGCTATATTTTATAGTCGAGATTGAAAGACTTTGAATCATAGCCTCTGGTTGTACATCTCAATGTCAGAGTCAAGAGCCAAACCAGCCCATCTTCGTCTGGCTCCAGAGCTCTTGGCCTTGTCATTATATCAAATGTGTTGACATTATTTTATTTTTCTGGTCCTCAATTTCTATATCTAGCTAATCTTGGCAAAATATGTTACCAGCTGTGCCAGAGGTTAGGTATTTCTGTAGGAATAGAGGTATTGGAGGGAAACTGTGATCTTCCAATCTGTACAGCTCTCTAGGACTGGTATGCAAGGTGCTTAAAGAAGACATTATCCAGAACAGGCCATGCTGGGCCACACCCACTGATGATTGCATGACCGTGGGAGAAGGGAGACTTTAGTCCTAGTCTTTAGCCAAGTCAGTGAGAAACTCTTGATCCTTCAGCTCAAGTTTGTGAACTGAGACCGTCCTAAGTAGTCTGATTGGGAGCCCCTCTCCCTGGCCCCCAAATTGCTTGGTTCCAGCTCCCGATATAGTCATGAGTACTGGTAGAATAAGGAGGGGTTCTAGAGCAGAAACAAGAGATGTAGCTTCCTCCCCGGGGCAGTCAGTCTCCAATAGCCTTACAAATAATGTCTAAGGTGGCTTAGTGCAGATCTCTTCACACCCATGCTCAGTCTTACGTATAATCCTTTCACTTTGCCCACCACAACTATCCATGAGATGGTGGCCTGTGTGTCTCTGCAAGGAGTGAGTACACACACACACACACACACACACACACACATACTTTGCTCTTAGCCCAGATAAGAGCAGCAGCACCCACTTGGAGGTAGAATAAGGGGAATGAGACTTGGGCTTGTTCTTACAGGTTAGAGAATGTCACCATCACACTACCGGTCACCCTTTATGAATGGAACGATATATGAAGAATGCATGGTATTTGCAGAAACAAAGTTATAATACAATTATTTGCCTGATGAATTATGTGAATATGTGCTGCATCTCATTGAATCATCTATCTTTTAAAACCTTTGACCCATTAATTGCATTTTAGCATAATCCAGAAAAAAAAAGCATAATAATTTATGGGTGTTAAATGCTAATAGTAAATGTTCTGAGTGCAAACACATAAATGGGTGAAAGATTCTTGTGGGGGAAATAAGTTGGGGCCGGCGTGGAAGACTGGCCTTCTGGATCCTCTTTCCTTTTAGTTGTAAGCTCCTGAGGGAGGCAATCTATGTGATGAGAGTGTTTCTTGCTGTTGGAAGCTTCCGTGTGCAGTTACGGGAATTCTGAGGAAATTTTTGTATCCATGGTGCAAGTCACATTTGTATGGGGAGCAGGGGGAAGGGTGGGAGTGAGAATTTGTATGTCCCCTGTGGTATAAAGGCTCCTGCAACAGATTCCTTCTTCAGTAGCAAAGGAAGTCCATGGAATTTTGTGGTGATAATGTGCAGATGTGGCTTCTCTTCAGTGCTCGAACATTCCTGGTAACTTTGGGAACCATCATCTGGAGAGTGTGCTGTCTGTCCTTATAGCACAAGAAGGCCTTGGAAGTGGTCCCAGTGCAATCATGAGCGACCTGTGGGTGGGTGACATGAGCCACCAGGTCAGCCACATGTCCTCCATTCAGCCTAAACCACATCTCTAGAGCAAATTCCCAGGAAGATAAGTTTTCTTCCTAATGTGAGGAATCCAAGTATTATGGACTGAACCAGGGTTCCCCATATCTCCCCTTCCTTTACAAGCACCACAGTCTGACCTTGGCTGAACCCCCAATCCCATCACCCACCCCACCACCAAGCTAAGTGGACCAAGAATGAGCCTAGGGCTATGACAGACCTTTGGTCCATTTGGACTGGAAGGGAGGTTCTGTGTAACAGCAGCAGGCACTTTGAATTTCTCAATTTGAAACAAATGTTCTTTAGAGTTGCTTTCTGTTGTTGTTGTTTTATTGTGAAAGAAAGTCATTCTTACATATGGTTGGCTTTCCTTCAAGGCTAATTGCACAGTCTGTTCTTTGGGGAACCACATGGCCATACAGCATGCTTCAAATGCATAAAGCTTAGAGGAAAGCTGATTCTCTGGAGGGAGAATCCTGTGTTTGTTCAAGAACTGGATCTCTGCCTCCTCCCACAGAAGTCTCTCCCCAGCTAGTTGCATATTTGGTGGAGAGATTTATGGGACTGGACTGGACCTACAGCTGCATTTTTTTTTTTTTTCTCTCTCTCTTTTCTTCCCCTAGAAGAGTTTTGTGCTGTCAGGGCTGTTATGTACTAAACATAGACATACAGGTTATTTACTAGGGTAATGTCAGTATCCTTGCTGAATGTGGACATTTTTGTAAACATAAAGCATTCTATATATGTAAGGAATTCATTCTATAGATGTAACTAGGACATCTTGACTCAGCTTAAGTCTGCCTAACATTTTGTTGAAGCTCCATTTAAGTCCAGTTACATCGTATGACTCCTTCAGTTCTGAAGCAATTGTGTTAAAGTGAGTATCTTATGGACAGAACCAGCAATTTCTTACCCAAAATCCACTGCTGTATTTATTTTAGAATTATATTTCTATTTTATAGTGGCTTTTGTATTCTTTATCCTTGCAGCATTCTCTTGGATTGGGAAGAATTCTCTCTCATCACGCTGGATTGGTTTGTTTATTATTTTTTGATCTGAATGGATAACTTCAACTTAAGATCTATTTTCATTTCTCAGACCTGAGCCCAAACTGGCTTCCCCGGGTTTAGACTCTCTTTTAACAATCTGCATTCACTAGGCTGGTTGAAGGGAGAGATTATATAGGAAGAAGGATAAAAGAGAAAAGCCAATATGTGTTTAACATATACTTGTATTAAGCACTGGGCTTAAGACTTAATCAGATTTGATCCTCATAATTTTACAGATGAGTAAAGTGTAACTCAGAGAATGTGTAACTTGCTCAAAGTCACATAACTAGTAAAATCTAAAGGTGAGTTAAAACTATTTTTACTATACTAAATAGAAAATGTACAAATTAGTTAGAACATCTCAAGCCATTACGAAGTGAACGCTAGTGAACCTAGTACCCAGGAATTCTAAGACCCTAGATAAGTCATCTACTTTTAAGATTTACATAAATTAATCAGGCTGTAATATTAGATGCATATCTAGGAGTGGAATTGATGAGTCATAGGTTATATATATATGTTATGTGGCTCATGCCTAATTGTTCTATCATTTATTGAAAGTGGAGCAGAATAATCTCCAGCTATTATTTTTCATTCATTTACTTAACTCTTGAATTCCGTGAATTTTGCCTCATGTATTTTGGGTTTTTTTTGCTAGGCACTTACGTTTGATATATGCACTTGTTAGGCACATTGCTTATAATTTTTATATCTTCTTAATGGATTGAACATTTTATCATTATAAAATATCCCTGTTTTAAGGGAAGCTGGGATGACTCAGCAGAATAAGTGCTTACTTTGTAGCCCTGGGGACCGAGGATCAATTCCCGGCCCTGGCTTGTGCAGACCCATATGCTGAACTGAGGTGTGCTTCTCCTGTGGGAGGCCCCCAGTTTGGTTCTCACTCCTTGACTCGACCCCTGGCTCAAGGGAGTGTGCTGCCCATGAGGGAAGTCCCTACCCCAGTTCCTGCCCTGTGCAGCCCCGGCTCACCTGTGTGAAATTAAACCATATTGAAAACTGATGATGTACAACTATGGAGACTGCTCTGGGCCCTCCTCCTTCTCTATGTCTCTCTCTGTCTCTCTGTCTCTCTGTCTGTCAAAAACAATAAAATAAATCTTTTAAAAATATATTTCTGTTTTCTGCAGTGCTGCCTTTGTCATAAGTCAAGTACCCAACACTACTTAAGTGCCTTAATGGAATGTAGCTTTATAATGTCTTTTAGACCTTATTTGTTATGTGCCTAAAACAAGGCATGAGAGAGACCCTCACCCTATATTCTTTCATTTGTATTATTCTGTCCTTAAGTTTACATATCCAAAAATAAGGTCTTCTTTGTAAATTAATGTAAGCAAACTCCTGGCTTAGTTTTGGCACATACATAAATCAGCAAACTAAAGCACTAAAGTAGTTGTTAATAAACAGTTCAAGCACTAATAAATATAAGAGGGCTGTTTTTGCTTTTCTTTTTTGCATAGAATTTCAGCGCTAAAAGATACTTTAAAGTCCCTTGTAAATAGAACATTTTTTCAGCCAAATGTATCAGATCAAGAACAAATACGTGGAGAAGTCAAGTAACATGTCCAAAGTGTCTCAGCTCCCGGCTGCTGAGCTGAGACTAGACCTTAACCTCTTGCTGCTTCTGCATTCCTCTTTGCTTAACGTTACCCTGGGGGAAATCCTCACTGGGAGGGAGGAAAGAGGGAGAACATCTCTGGAGAAAAACTTCTTAAGGAATCTGCTTTTGCTGTGGATGAACTAAGCTTTACAGACAAATGAAAGGTGCCTGGCCTTGAGCCTGGTAACACCCATGTGGTGCAGATCACCTGATACCAACCTTCTCACCCACCTACAGAAGACAGATGGGTACACTGAGTCTTCTGCTGTCCTGTTTCTATTGTGAAGCAAAGATTGCACCATGAAAGAGGAATGTGAGTGGAATTGGTAATGCTCGTTTAAGGCACAGGTTAGGTAATGCAGTCACTGTGACAAACGGTATGGTTTGGGGGTTGCTGGCTGAATTAGAGGCGGCATTGTTACCAAGGGTGATGGTACATCCACACCCTGGTTGTCTTTCCTCCTGGAATCTTTAAAGTCTTCACCCAGAGGGTCATTCATCCTCACCCCACTCTCGCAGAAGACAGACGTTACCTACGGTGAGAGGGGCCTTCCTCCTTTGGCTCCACCTTACAAAGGAACATGCTTATTTGAACTCTGGTCAAGGATATTAAGATTATTGATACATACTGCATGGCTGGCCCAGCCGTAAAGATTAGCCTAAGTTATTCTTAAAAAAGTAACAGTGCTCTCTTACCCACCACTCCCCATCATTTTCTTTCTTGCTAATGGCGAGAATGAGGATGAGGATGGTGATAATGATGATCAAGTGAACATTATTCCATTTTCAAGGATGGTAGAAGGGAAAAGATCAAATACATCATACTTATAAAATTCACTGTGTGTGTGACTTGCTTAGATACCAGGGTGGGTGTTCATTCATGTGGGTCAATTTTAGAGGAGCTGACTACCTATTACTCGAAGAGTCACCTATGGCTTAAGCATAGGAGTTTAGAGTAAAAATTCTACTTCCACCACTTACTAACTCCAGTTATTTACATCTCTGAATCTGGACCTTTGGCTGTGAAACAGGAATGAATAATAATAATGGCACCTGCCTCAGGGTCTGTTGGGAATTTTATATGAGATTATACATGTGAAGAACTTTAGGAAAACGCTAGGTGTTCTTATTAGCTGTTATGTCAAGTTATGGCCCCAGAAGTGGTCTGGTTATACACCTTAAACTTGCACAATGTTATTTGTCAGTTATATCTCAATAAGACTAAGCATTTTATACATTGTTGCTATTAATTTTGATGTCTAAAAGATAGCAAAGGTTGGCTCTGAAAATGGAATATACTTCAGGCAAGTAATGATTATAATGAAAACTGTAAAATAACAGCCTCTTGTACTTGAGGCCTTTAATGGTCACAGTCATAGAATGTGTTATTATAATACTAACAGGTGTGGGCTGGGCATTTAAACTGACTTTTTGGTAGAAAAAATTCTGTTGGATACTTTAAAGCACTGTTTCTCAACATACTGCTGTATTAAAATCATCTGCTATGCTCAATGAAAATGCAAATTCTTGGGACCCACCCCCAAAGAATCTGACTTGGTAGGTCTTGGTTGAGATCTGAGAATTCACACATTCAATAAGCCCCCAACAGTGACTCATATTTGCACTACAGTTTGAAGGCTATTGTTTTATACTTGGGTATACTTTTCACGTAAGCAATTGAACACTGGAAATGGCTTAAATAAGTAATGTTTACTGAATGCATAACTGGACCCTCTAACATGAAACTGACCCAGGAAAGCTTCCTCATTAATTGGTATATTTACTTTTATAAGTAGCCTTCGAGTAAGATAGGTTGGATGCTTGGTGAGATTTGTAGAAAAGAGTTTCAATTTTAGTGGGAGCTTGAACAGGATGAGCTAAAGTACATCTGAGTGTTCTATTTCATTAAGAATTTAAGAATTAATATTAGCTTGCACTTAACACCTTGGTTCTGCTTTCTGTATCATTTGATTAGGGAGGCTACCCTACTAACCAAGATTCTTCCTGATTATTTTCTGCATCTATCTGTGTCTATCTTTCTTGTTTTCTTTTTTTAATCTATTTCTGAAATTTTTTCTCTGTTGGTCTGTGTTTTGCTAAATGTTTTGTTATTTTCAGGGAAGTAACCTTAATCTCCCAGCCTTCTTTTTCCTTCAAGGAGAAAGATAGAGATATAGGGAGATAGAGAGAGAAAGAGACTGAGATAGAAACCAGAATATCATTCACATGAATGCAGCTATTTCAGCGATGCAAGTGTCTTAAAGAACATTGATTTCCATGGTAATGAGAAGACACTTATGTAATCATAGGTGTAGTGTTCTTCCCCAACCTCACTCCCACTTTGGATGAAACAGTTGAATAATTGTGATGCTACTCCAGCCATACAAAAATGAATGTGCAATTGCACAATCCCATGGGCACTCAATCTGTCCAGAGGGTTGTCAGACATCTGCCAGGGCTGGCGCAGAGAGAGGAATTAGAGGCAAGGTTATTTAGTGGGTTTGGCTCCTTATCAAGGGGAAGGCTGGAGTTCAGCCTAAGTTTTTATCCCAACCTGATCACACCCTGAAATGTGCTGAATCCTACCTACCAGTTCCTGTTAACGCTTACCAGCCCTACCATGGGATTCAGGGCGTCCCTTCCCTGCCCTCTTACTCAGACACATCATTTACCTATGACTTAGGAAGGTTTGTTCTTCCTTTTCACGAAGGATAATGTCCTCCATTACTCCTCTTTATGAATTCAAGGTACTAACTGCCCCTCTTATAGGAAATGAGTTGAGAGCAGCTACTTGAGATCAGGACTGATCTCTTTTCTATGAACCAGGAAATGAGAGAATTACAATCAGATCTTTGAACACGGATCTGATAAAGCAGAATTGTGTTTAAACATCACTTGAATTCTCATTACCACTCATGGGTGGCATCTGAGTCTCCTGACCCCAGGTAGGACATAGCATGGGCCTCAGGTAGGTCAGTTCAGAGGTCATTACATGCTCTGTTGGTTTGTGTGAATTTGCTTTTTAATATAGAAGAAAAACTACCCCCCCTCCCCCCAGCCTATGTGCTTCCTGTGGTTACTTGTAATGTGTGTTTATTTGCAGAACACAGTGTACCAAAGATGGTAATTCAAAATCCATTATAACTGGATATGTTACATGGTTCCACCTGTATTTCTAGATCCTTTTGCACATTTTTAGGAACAGGACATTGGCACTGCTGGAACCACAGCAGTTGTTGGGGCCGCTTAGGGAGAGATGACGTCTTCCCTAACAGCCCAACTCTAAAAATACTACCTTGAAAATAAGCATGATGAAATGGCTTTCTTTGCCTTCTTCAAGGAAACAGTCTGAAATAAATATATGAGTTCATGTACTGTTGAGAATTTTAAGTGACAAAGGCAACCCCAATTTAGCTGAGTAAAAACCTTTTTATGAACTTGGAAGAGCCTAATTGTCAACTTCACAAGATATTTGAGTGAACCTAGACTGTTTAATTAACAGATAAAGCAAAGAGATAAAAACATTTGTCTTCTATTCTCTGTGTTCCTCAAAATTACATATACATATTGTACTTTATAAATTAGTATTTACGTAGGGCTATGGAGTCATATGGAGCTCAAGTTCCAAATGTGGCATTTGGTTGTATGACCTTGAGGAAGTACCCTCTCTGAGATTCAGTTTGTTCATAAGGGTTGTATTGGGATCATGGATTGCCCATGACAGAAAAGAAATATTGTCCAGAGGAATTTTGCCAGTGGTTTGAGAATGCAAGTTGCTTGAGTGCTGGTTCATGAGAGTCTCCTGTATTTGACAAAGGAGTGTGTATGTCTTTGCCTACGTGCATGCACGTGCATACACACATACACACAAATGACCTTTATTTTTCCAAAACTAAATTAAGTTTAAGTTGATGCTCTCGGAGGTTCACACGAAGTCCAGTATAAGATCATTTGGGTGCCCTTTGCCCATGACCTTCCCCTTTGGGATAAATAGGCCCCCTGTCCCTCACCCTGGGGTTTAGGCAGTCTGGTAAAATGTACGTTGACCAGCATTAGTTACTGCCCAGGTGGCCTCTGCTGGTTGCTCCTTTCCCACCCCTGAACCTCTGGGTGTAGATCCTGAGCTTAGCTGCAAGCGCAGAACCCTTCTCATTCAAAGTTCTGCAGCCTCCAAGACCCCGCAATGAGGAGGTACAAAAGACCCCAAGTTTTAACCAACCTTGCAGTCCCCCTCTCCAGTGTGCAGAGATGTGTGTACTGCTGATGTCAGTCTCCTATTCCCTGTAGTTCTTTTTTTAATAACAGCTTTGAGGTATAATTCACATACCATACAATTCACCCATGTAAAATATACAATTCACTGGTATATTCACAGATTAGACAACTCTCATCACAATTTGGGAATATATTCATCACCCCTAAAATATGCTGTGTACTCATTAGCAGTCACTACCATCCCTGCCCTGCTCCCCAGCCTTAGGCAACCACTAATCTACTTTCTGTTTCTATGGATGTGTCTGTTCTGGACATTTCACACAAATGGACTCAAACAATATGTGGTCTGTTGTGACTGACTTCTTTCACTTAGCATAACATTTTTAAGCTTCATCCATGTTGGAGCATGTAGTTGGTTCAACTTTATTGCTGAACAATACCTACTGCATTGTATAGATATACCAAATTTTATTTGTCCCGTGGTCAGTTGATGAGCATTTGGGGTCCTTCAGTTCTTGAAGCACCAAGCATCTCTCTCTTCATCTCTTTCCTTCTGGTGGCCCCGGATCAGGGACCACAGACACATTGTCAGCTAGGTGTCAGGAAAATAGGAAGTGGTAAGAAGTGAGAGAACATCTAGAGAACATTTAGAGAGAACATCTAGGAACTACCCCATCTAGAAGGGGTAGTCCCTACTCAGCCATTGCCAAGTGCCCATGCAGGCACGGTGTTATTAGATCTTCAGATACTTCCAGAGAGGCCAGAACCTGGATTTTTTTTTTTTTAAGATTTATTTTTATTGTTTTTGAGAGAGAGAGAGAGAGAGAGAGAGAGATACAGAGACAGGGAGAAGGGGGAGGGCCCAGAGCAGTCTCCATAGTTGCACATTATTGGTTTTTCCACATAGTTTCATTCCACAGGTGGGCATGGGGCTGCACAGGGCAGGAACTGGGCTAGGGTCTAGCCCAGGTGAGAACTGAACTGGGGGTACTCCCCAGTTCAGCATATGGGTCCACACGGGCCAGGACCGGGATTCAATCCTCAGTCCCCAGGGTTGCAAAGTGAATGCTTAACCCACCAAGCCATCCTGGCTTCCCCCAGAATCTGGATTTTTTATAATTTTTTTTTTTTTTTTATCTTTTCACATTTATAGAGAGAAATTATCTTTTTGTCTTCAGTGCATAGTTATTTCTATTTTACTTTTTGACAGATATAGAGAGAGACAGAGACAGAGACAGCCAGAGAACCAAACCGCGGGAACCCCCCAGTTCAGCACGCGGGTCCTGCCTGGGCCGGAGCCGGGACTCGATCCCCGGTCCTCACGGCCTCAAAGCGAGCGCTCAACCCGCTGAGCCGTCCCGGCTTTTCCCAGAATCTGGATTTTTTAATGTTAAAATTACTTAACTTTTAAATGTTGGTCAATTAGACCAACACTGTATGGGAATACGGTACAATTCTGGTTGAGACGAAATATTAAAGGTGATCCTTGAGTGACACAGAAATAAATCTTATCTTTGGAGGGTTAGCTGGAGTGTGAGCTTACCTGGTGACTTTTACCCTCTCATTTGGCGACACAAAAAGGCTGTTCCTATCCTTGGAAGAAAGGAGGACCCGTGTCTAACGTGCGTGCATTGGATAAGAGGAGGGTAGAAGTCCTCCCACTGTTTGTGTCATGAGTATGCTGGAGCAGAACGCAACAAAGCACCAGCGCCAGTCTTCATTAAATTAGTGCTAAACTGTCCTGCAAATTACTTGCGGCTGACTCTGCGATAGATAATGAAGTGCTAGCCTGACCTTGGTTGTGACTATGACTTCAACCATGGTTGACGACTGCTGATTCTGCACAAAATGTTCCCTGAATCCATGAGAACAGATCTGTGGAAATGGGAAAAGGAGAAACGGTGATCATGTACTCCCTTTATGTTCAAAGATGCCAAAGTAATGCAGGTTAGGGAGTGGAAACTATTGAGATTTATGACAACAGCAAGTGTTTACTGAGTAAATAACTATTCTCCTTGCCACTGTCTGCATTTCATTTTGTTTTGCATGTGACCTTGAAAGAAGTGAGTATTTTTAAAGGAAAAGAAGGTCGTAAAGCTCAGCATGGGTATAGGGCTTGACATTTGCAAAGAGGTTTTAAATTCATTATCTAACTTGAACTTTTGAGCATAACCTTATTTTATAAACAATGCTGTTGAGACATAGAGGACAAATGACTTAAGATCATCCAGTAAAGGAGCCTCAGGCTAAAGTCCCTATGACTAGATTCCAAATCCTACACCTTTTCTACAGGTACACAGCTGCCTTTTTATTTTTATTGTTTTTGACAGAGAGAGAGAGACAGACAGAGAGAGACAGAGAGAAGGGGGAGGGCCCAGAGCAGTCTCCATGATTAACAGCATTAGTTTTCCATATAGTTTCACTCCACAGGTAGGTGTGAGGCTGTGCAGGGCAGGAACTGGGCCAGGAGCCTCCCGCATAGGCCCCGGCAAGAATTGAACTGGGGGCACACCCCAGTTCAGCATATGGGTCCACATAGGCCGGAGCTGGGATTTGATCCTTGGTCTCCGGGGCTGCAAATCGAGTGCTTAACCTGGTGAGCCATTCCAGCTTCCCATAGCTGCCTTTTTAATACTTAAGAATTTTGGTTTATCTATGTAATAGGTATAGCTACCTTTAGACTTAAAATATAGTATTTTTTTCTATTACTTTACATATCATATTTCATATTATTTGTGTTCTATATTTTAATAATACATATAGTGTTAGAGTTGCTATTGAAATTACTCACTCAGAAAAACAATAAAGGGAAATAATAGCAATTTTCAAGGGTTTTAGTATCTTCACATTCTTTTCATTAACATTAGTTAACAGTTAATTGATTAATAATTGGTAACTTGTGCACATGAATTACTCAGGCATTATACTTAAAAAAATTTGATGAGGGAAGCCGGGATGGCTCAGCAGGTTAAGTGCTCCCTTTGCAGCCCCAGAGTCTGAGACTTGAATCCTGGCTCTGGCCCGTGTGGACCCATATGCTGACCTGGGATGTGCTTGCTATGCAGGAGGCTCCCAGTTCAGTTCTCGCTGGGGCGAGCTTCCCATGTGTGGGAGACCCCCAGTTCGACCCCAAGCTTGGCCCCCAGTTGGTGGAGGCATGCCTCCCATGCAGGAGGCCCCCAGCCCAGTTCCCATCCTGCACAACCCCTGCCCACCTGTGTGGAATGAAACCATGTTGAAAACCGATGATGTACAACTATGGAGACTGCTCTGGGCTCTCCCACTTCTCTCAATCTCTCTCTTTGTCAAAAACAATAAGATAGGGGAAGCCGGGATGGCTCAGTGGGTTAAGCGCTCACTTTGCAGCGCCGGGGACTGGGGATCAAATCCCGGCCCCAGCCCATGAGGAACCATATCCTGAGCTGGGAGCTCCCCCAGTTCAGTTCTCTCTGTCTCTGTATCTCTCTGTATCTCTCTCTCTCTCTCTGTCAAAAAACAAAACAAATAAACAAAAAAAAAACAATAAGATAAATCTTAAAAAACAACAACAATGCTAGCTTCTGATCAAAGAGCTTACGAACCTTTTTAAAAGATGATGATGGGAACAACTGAATAGATATGGGAAACATTAAGATACATGAAGCACCCCAGCTAACCCTTCACAGACTCCTGAGGATGAGCTTTCTCAAGGATCACCTTTAGAATTCAGTCTCAACCAGAACTGTATTCTCTCTCTCCTATAGTGTTTGCTTGTTCAATTGACTACCAGTTAAAAGTGAGGAAATTTTAACATAGAAATTTCCATCTCAATCAAAACCATTTCCTTTCCCTCCCTTCTCCCCACTTTCTCTTCCTTCTTTCCTTTTTTCTTCTTTTCTTTCCTCTTTTTTATTTTCTTATTTTCCTAGTAGGTGAAGGGATACTTCATAAGAATTGAGAAATCCTTCAGACTCAATCCTAATTGTGCATTTTGGCTTAATACATTCATTCCTTCAATTCATTTAACAATGAATATTTATTGAGTGCTTCACAGCTTTCCTATAGATGCTGTAACAAATTAACATAAAGTCGTTGGTTTAAGCAAAGCAAATTAATTATCTTATAGATCTGGTGGCAGAGGTCTGAAATAATGATATCAGCAGGTCTGCATTCTTTCTGGAGGTTCTGAGGGGAGAATCCATTTCCTGGCCTTTTTTGTCTTTCAGAGGCCACTTACATTCCTTGGCCCCTTCTTGGTATCACTCCAACTTTTTGCTTCTGTTGTCACATCTCCTTTGACATTCTTGCCTCTCCCTTAGAAGGACCGCTGTGATGGCATTGGGCCTGCCTGGATAACCCAAGATACTTCCCCTATGTTAAAATGAGTGGATTAGGAACCCAATTCCATCTGCAACCATAATTCCTCTCAGCCATGTAAAGTAACATATTCACAGGTTCTGGGGATTAGGACTGCCCGGTCGTCTTTGGGGGCTGGGGCTATTTCCGTTTACCACAAGTACCTACAATGTGTCAGGCCCTGTATAAACTTATGCTCTGTTGGATTGCATTTGGCTCATATTACAGTCATCTGGAGATCTGTGTGGCTCTCCATTTTTCTCTTTGAGTGACATAGACAAGTCACTCATATCAAATGTCCACCTCTGACACACAACAGATATATCATCTATTCATTTGTGTCAGCTAAATGGAAAGTACCCAGCACCTAATGCCACCACCAACCTCAAGAGAAGTACTGCCATTTGGGACAGGAGCTGTGGGTCAGTTTCAAGTTCCCTAGGACCTACTCAGAGTGGCCTCTCATTATTGAAGCCTTTTTACTTATTGTAATTCTCCTATCACAGGTGAACTACCACTGACTTAGCATAAAAGCTGACCTCTGTTGGCTGCATCCTTTTCATAAGGATGGAGACTATGGAAAGGTGTGGAATTTATCGTCTCAACTGGGACCCCTTGGCCAGTTAAAGGAGGCATTATTAATAATTATGCAGGAACAATAGGTATAAAAGAGGACTGTCCTGGGAATACCAGGCCATAAGGTCTCCCTATACATTGGGTCTGAATGAATAATAACAGCCATAAATACTGTAACTATGAAAATGTATTGAGTGTCCCAAAGGTTCACAGCACTGTAGTAAAGCTTTTAAAATTAACTGCATTTAATTCTCACAACAATCTCAGAGGTGATGTTGTTGTTGTTATTAGTCATCTTTATTTTAGAATTGAGGGAAAGAAAGCTTAGAAATTTATTTTATTGGTTTATTATTTTTTAAATTCTTTTGTTTTGTTTTATATTTTTTTGAAAGGGGTGTGTGTGTGTGTGTGTGTGTGTGTGTGAGAGAGAGAGAGAGAGAGAGAGAGAGAGAGAGAGAGAGAGAGAGAGAGAGAGAGAAGGGGGCAGGGCCTGGGGCAGGGTCCGGAGCAGTCTCCATAGTTATACATCAGGAGTTGTGACATGGCTTCATTCCACACAGGGGGATGTGGGGCTGTGCAGGGAGAAGACTGGACGGGGGGCCTCCCAAATGGGAGACAAGAATCTTTGCTGTCATCTAGCTGGTTACCAGTGGTGCTGCAGTTCAGCATATAGGGTTGCACAGGCTGGGTGCAGGAATCAAACCCCAGACCTCATGATTGCAAGTCCAATGCTCAATTGCTGAGCTATACGGGCATCCCCCAAGCTCAGCAATTTAAATACCTAGCTTAAGCTAGTAAATTGCTGGATTAGGATTTAAACCCAATTTTGTAAAATGCCACAACAAATGTGTTTTCCATCACATTGCCTTCCAGAAAAAGTGTAGTTTCTTGGAAATTACTGAATTGCAGTTGTCATCTGGGTACAGTTGAGTGCTTTAAGGATGATGTTACCTTTTAGAGCTACCCCATGTCTTTCTTAGAGATCTGTAAAAAAACAAAAGCTATAATAGATCCTTTTTCTGTCTTTCCTTTAGGTCTGTCAGTTTGTCGTCTCTGTTAATGGACTCAACGTATTGCATGTCGACTATCGGACCGTGAGCAATCTGATTCTGACGGGCCCACGGACGATTGTCATGGAAGTCATGGAAGAATTAGAGTGTTGAGCAAGTGGACCTCTGGTCCTTTGAGTGGCCTGTGGATGAGCAAACCCAAAACAATACAGAGCAATGCGGTGACAGGACTGCACTTTCATACAGATGGATGGCTTTGGACATACAAAGCTTTTCTTTGTACATAAACATCTTAATTTGAGTTTCATACACTGTTTGAATAGAGAAGAACTGGATAATACATCTTTAAAACAATTTATGTCAGTGTAGAAATAATTGGAGGAAGAGGATTTTCTTGGTAGAATTGCCTTACTTGATTTCTATTTGTAGTTCTTATCTACTGTTGTTTGTTTTTTTTGTAATTTTAGTTTGCAAAAAGTTGTTGAAATGCTTCTCTAGCCAGAATAGCAACATGCTAAAATCCCCTTTGTTGGAATCAATAGAGTAGTTTTTACAGACTTTAAATTGTAGTTTCACCAAAATGAGCATGGAACTGTTTATTAGAGGATGTAGATTTCAGAGCTGCAAATTAAAGCAGCATTCAAAAACCTAGTACTTGTTAATTAGCATTTTGAAGAAGGTTCTAAAGCATTCAGGTACTTAAAAACCACCAAAATAAAATGGCTTTTAATTTCTGCCCTTAGTATCAACTCTTAACATATGTTTCAACGATGGCATTAGTGATAAAAGAAAAACTTTGTGATGAAATGGGCGGGTACATAGGAAGGTACTACTTAAAACAGTTTTTTGTGGGTTTTTTTTTCTCTAGCAGCCTAAATCTGTCTTGTTCTATCAGTCAGACACAGTGGCTTTCTAGAGCAAATGCTGAATATGTTGAATGTCAAAACAGAGAAGTTTGTTTATACACATTTCATTCAAAATCAAGTCTCTGGCAATATTTCACTTTGAAGTTGTCCCTTTTAAAGTGCAATATTCTCTCACATGGCCCATATTTGATAAAACTTGAAACTAAACTGCCTTACTGGCCTGAATTTTTATTAACTTTCTAGTGTCACCTATACTAAGGGTGGGACATCCTGCTTATTTGGTGGAATTATTTTTCACCAAAAACACCGTCTTGTGGTGGTGTTACTTTTCAGCTCACTTGTATATATGCATGTTTCTTTCTTTTTTTTTTTTTAATTTTTTTTTTTCTGGTCTAGAAGAGGATGCATTTGGGGGCTTGGTATATAGAGGAAATTCCTCAAAGTGCCAAATTAGGGAGTCAGGGTATGCTAAATGCTTCTTACTTTTATATAATGCATTCTGAATGATGAGGTTACTTCCTTAGGTATTAACAAACTAAAATAGGAATGTTGTACCTTAGCCATATTTTGTGATAGGTTATCATAATGTAATGGTACTGGTAGAACTGACATACCACGCTAAAGATGTTACATACACACAGTATATGTTTCTGATAATCCTATTTTTCTGATTTGTCACTTTAGTCAGAGAACAGGATTTTGAAGTAATATAGAATGTCTGATATTAATACCGTTAATCTACATTTGAGAAACATTATCGTCTCCTTACGTAGTATTGTATGTGCGTTTATACTGTATACCAATCTCTATGCTACAGCATTTAACATATCTGACTTTTTAAAATCCTCATCACAACCCTGAAAGGGCAGTATGATCATCCTCACCTTTTGGTTGTGGAAATTAAGTCTAAGCAGGTTTAAGGATGGTCTCTAAGTTCACACAGCTGCAAGAACTGCTAAGTCAGATAGCCTGGATTCCAACATCAGTTTATTTAGTACTAAAGCCCATGTTACCCGCCTCCCCCACAAGCCTTTTCCCCTTCAGGGACCTTCTCTGTACCAGATGCTGTGCTAAAACTATACATTGCTGCTGCTTATTGACCTGTGAGGTCAATATCATATCCCCATTTTACAATGGAGGAAACTGACTCCTAAAGAAGTTAGTCTTGCACCCAGGACCACACAACTAGTATGTGGGAGTCCTTACCATTCAGCTTTAAAAATAAAATGTGTAACATTTTTAAAAGATGAGTCTTAAATACACTCTGTCCCTGGGTGTTCATTAATTGACAAAAGAAAAGGAACCACCTTTACAGAAAATGGCATCTTCTTCTCGCCTGCTACTTGTACATTTTACTCATATCCTAATGCCTGTCATCGTGGACCCTGGAGAAGTACTAGTATCACTTCTCTTTAGCCTATTTAAGCACCAGAGAAGTGTCTGGCTTTAATTTACTCCACACATCTTCCTGCCTTTGAATATTTGATTCAGAAAGTGTCATTGATGACTTTGGTCAAATGAATACCAAGGCGAAGGAAGAAAGGAAAGAAGAAAGGAAGGGAGAGAGGGAGGGATGGAAGAAAAGGAAGGAAGGAAGGATGAAAGGAAAGAAGGAAGGAAGGAAGGAAGGAAGGAAGGAAGGAAGGAAGGAAGGAAGTCATGGACAAAAAAAGGAACTTTTCTCCTTTGACTGCATCATCCTCGGTTTATAGGCCAAATGCTGGAGAATTCTATGTGATGCCCAGAGAGCTTTACCTTAGCTACTCCTCCATACCATCCCTGGCGTCCCACACTGTAACTAAAGTGAATGCTCCTATTCTCCTAAAGGACCCGTCTAGCTCCTCCAGCCTTTGCAACATGCAGTTTCTCTTCCTTGGAATATCCTTCTTTCTCTTTCTTTGCCTGGATTAAAAAAACTATCTCGTTAACTGCTCTTAGATATTATCTCTTTTTTATTTTATTTTTTATTTTTTTATTGTTTTTGACAGAGAGAGAGAGAGAGAGAGAGAGAGAGATACAGAGGCAGAGAGAGAACTGAAATGGGGGCACTCCCCAGTTCAGCACATGGGTCCGCATGGGCCGGGGCCGGGATTCAATCCTTGGTCCCCGGTGCTGCAAAGTGAGTGCTTAACCCACTGAGCCATCCCAGCTTCCCAGGTATTATCTCTTTTGAGAAACTTTTGTCAGCTCCTTAATTCTGGGATTGACTCTTCTTCTCTAAATTCCCATGGACACTTACACACTTCCTATAATTACAACATTGATGATGTTTACTTTGACATTGTCCCACTACAAAACTGTCTCCCTAAATACACTCTAACTTCACTCCCTAGCTTCACACAGACAAGGGACTGTGTCTTGTTACCTAGGTAATCCCTTCGCCTACCACAGTTCTGGACACAGAGTAGTGAGTCAGCTATTCATTCCTATCCAGCAAACCACCCCCAAACATGGCTTATAACATAATTTATTTGCTTGTGATCCTATGGGTTAGCAGTTTGGGCAGAGCTCTGCTTGGGATGGCCAACCACTGTTCCATATATTGCCAGTGGGGTTCACACAAACATTTGTGGTCAGTGAGCAGGTTGACTGGGGGCTGGCCAATCTTAGGTGGCCTCATGCCTATGTCTAGCACTTGGCTGAGGCTGTTGTCTGGGGTGCTCAGTTCCACTCCATGGGGCCTTGCCTAGCCTTCCTCTTTAAGACCTCCCAAGATCCAAGAGGGTGAGATATGAAAACGATAGGACCATCTGTGGATTTGCTTGGAAGTCACAGTGTCACTTGAATAGCATTTTGTTGGCCAAAGCGTCACAAAAGTAGTCCAGAATCAAGAGGAAGGGGAACTGCCATTCCCTTTTGATTGGAGAAGCTGCAAAGAATTTGTGGCCATTTTTAATCTATGGTACTCACTATTTGTAAAATAAAGGACCAAGAAGTCACCTGGTTATTGAAAGGCTTCACGTGTCCAAATGCAAATGACTGATCAACCACTGGGTAGAAGTGTAATGTTATTGTGAATAAAGCCTAGTGCCTAATGAAAACCTCAGAGTCAGAAATTGCTAAAATGAGAGAGAATAATTATTACACAGAATCATGGAGAGCAGTTTTTTATTTGCATCCTGCTGATGAGGAAACAGGTGTGAGGTCACCAGGTGGCATGTCCAAACTCATGAGGCTTGTTGGGTCCAGAGCCTGGGTCCAGTGCCAATCTCCGGCCCCCACAATTCTATGTTCTTTACAGTAAAGTCTTCTGCAACATAGAATAATTCAGTAAGATCAGTTCTGTGGCTTGGGAGTACTTATAACCTGCAAATGGTGCCATATACCTGTGAAGGTGAAGGTACCGGTATACATTTTAATTAACTCAGGCCTTGGGTTGTTAAATCGTATCATTAAAATATAAGTATTTTATGTGATATTTTGACAGTTGAACTGCTTCAACATTTAGAAACCCCATCCCTAAATGGAACACCAAGAATTTTTCTAAATGAACAGCAAGCAGCATTTCTAAGAGCTTTTTATTCACACGTACATGTGTGTCTGTGTATGTCAGTGTATTGCATGTGAGGTTTCACTCATTGAGAACCCCTGAAATGGATTCGTTTGTTCCCAGAGAAGACACTTGATTTTTTTACGTGTTAGTATAATGTGTTTAGGTTTTTGTGAGCGAGACTGAAATAGTTTCTTGCTTCTTCATTAGCACAGTATGTGCTATGAGTGCAGACTTGAAAGCCATGTTTGTTAATTCTGCTGTAGAGAGAAAAATACGGTTGCCTTTTGGGTTGGTCCTATTGTCTAATATTATTAATCATTGTGAAATATTTGTGTAAATTGATAAGGGAACTAGTTGAGAAATGATGGGTAACATGAAGAAGATATCCAAGTTTGATCAGATTAGATGTGATCAAAGTCACACTATCTTATAAAAGGTGAATGTGTTGAAGTAGTAGCAATTAATAATTTAAAAATCATTGCTTTCGGTTAAAAATGGAGTCTCACATTTTCATATACTCATTTCTTTCAAGTGTGCTGTGAAAATAATCTACTTTCAAGACCTATTTTTAAACTAATGACATTAACTATCTTCTCCTATTGAGCATTAATTCTGTTTCATTTTGATTATAAATGATCCAAATAACTCAGTTTTGCTAATTGGTTAGAGTCTTCTGAAATCATTGACCATAGTTTTACTCATTTAAGGCAGAATTTTGGGTATGCTTTTTCTCACTTTAATACCAAAAGGGCAAATCTGCAGTGTACCAAAATGGACGTCATTAAAGTTAACACATGGTGTTGTCAAGTGCACTAATATATTTACTTAATATATATGTTTGTTTTAAAATTAGGTTGAAATTTATGTTCTCCCCCCTTTTTTTAATTATAGCATAATACTAAAATTATAAGATGAAAATAGAATAGCATGAAATAAATGTTAAATTTCTTTTTAAAAATGACTTTAAGACTTAAGCTTTCCTGTCTTTTAGAACAAAGTAGCTATATTTTACCCAAAGAAAGAGTTGCATTATAAAGCTCATCTACTATTAACTTATCAGAGAAAACACGTGGGACTTATCTCCAATTCTCTAATGTAGCCAAAAGTGCCATTTGTACAAGTACTTAATGATGGATGTTTCCTGAAGCTCTTTTGCCTGGGGGGGGGGGGGGGGGTGCATTAAAAAGCTTTTTCTGTACTGTGTTTGATTTGAAATCATTTTCTCCCTACACAGCTCCATATTGATGAGTGTTACGAAATAGTCTATATGCAGTATGCTGTATGGTTGTTTACTACTCTGGGAGATTGTTAATCTTTTTATTTTTAACAGATTAGGAAATTGGTTACATAATTCAGTATGTGTAGAGAGCAGGGTAAATTATGGGAGTGAGTGGTTCTTTATATGAAACAAATATTAACCAAAAGAACTTTAGACTCATTTATTCACTCACTAAAGCTCACTGAGGATCTGTGTTTTGCTGGACACTGCACATAAGACCTGGGATGTGCAACTGAGTAAACATTACCTTGAATCCAGCTCATCCTTTAAGAGTCACCTTTAAGTCTGAGGGAGGAATATGCAATAATGGTGTTGAAGCAGATGGTTTAATGTCAAAAACCATCTAATCCAAGACTCAGAACACTGACAATGCTTTTTTTACTGTATTCTCCTTCCCAATCCTTCCCCCACTTTCCCTAACCCAAGGTAACTACATTGTGGATGCTGAGTTGAAACCATTCTCTTGTTCTTTTTGCTCTTAATAATTATTTAGGGATTTAAAAAAAGTGAACATTATTAAAAGAGCATCAAGTTTTATATAATATTCTGTGATTATATACACTTGCTTGTTTTCATTCAGAATTATATTAGAATTCTAGATTTTTGTGTGTAATTTTACTTCATTCATTTTGTAGGGCTCCATAAATTTTTAGGGCACACATTATTTGTCTGTTTTCTTTTTGTTGGGCATTTGGGTTGTTGCCATTGTTGTTGTTGACTTAAACAGTGTGACAATGAGCATTCTTATACCTTCTGGGAACAAGTGAAGGAGTTTCTCATTGGTATCCACTTAGGAAAATGGTGAATATTACAGGGGAAATACGAATGCTAATTTCACAAGATCACATCTAAAAAGTTTCAGAACTGGTTGAACCAAGGTATACTCCCATCTGAAATATAAATGTGGTATGTGTTGATCAATATCTTCTCCAGCACTTAATAGTCTGAGACTTCTTAATTTTTGTTCAATAAATGTCTATTTGGTCAATGACACTGAGAATCCTAATTGGCTGCAAAGCTCGTATAATAAAACTCAAAGCACAAAAAATGTAAGTAGTTTGTAATCTTAACCTACTATAACAGTGTCTTCATGATGCCCAGAATGTCTTAGATGCTTGAGGTGTCTTGAAACTTGACCCTAAAGCAACTCTCTGATTCCGATGAGGCAAGGATTATTGGAAGTTAGTATAACATATTCAAGAGCATCCAAAATATAATCTATTAAGCACTTACTATGGACTTGCCACTATGTCTTCGGCAAGCAGTAGTAAATTAGATAGGTCCCTGTCCTTACAAAGTTTATATATCCTTGAAGGACACCGACAATAAATAAGTTATATAAATAAAACAGTTCATTTTAGATAGGGGTAGGTGCTAAGAGGTAAATGAAACCAAATGGGGTGAAGATAAGTGACCAGGATTTCATGCAGCTAGTCAGTGAAAACGGAGCTGCTACACATGTACTCAATTCCTGGGAGGCTCCATTCACGTTACAGTCTATGGGAACAGCGCCCCCTGGAGTCACGCAGTGCAATAGCAAAAAGACCAGCAAACCTGACGTTGAAGCCTTAATGCCTAACCTTTAACGCATGGTATTGAGCCAGCTTCAGAGAAATCTGGAAGAAGAGTATTACAGGCAGAGGAAACAACAAGTGTAAAGGTACTGCGGCTGGAAAGGTCATAGGGGTTAAGAGCAGGGGCTCTGGAGACGTATAGCTCTGGATTCAGATTCCAGCTTTAGTACTTTGGAGCACAGCCAAGTTCCTCAACCTCTCTAGGTATCAGTCCCCTTATCTGTAAAATGAGGACAACAGTACGACCTCATTTTGATTATCGTGAGGATTAAATGAGATAATGCACGTAAAATGCTTCTCCCTGTGCCTGAACCATAATAAATAATAATTGGATATTTTGTTGTTTCTATGCCCACTAAACAGAAAAAAAACACAACACAACACTCCGGGGGAGTTATGAGTTGTCCTAAAACTCACACCAACTAATGTATACCTTTGACTGGAACCCAGGCTCCAGAAATGTGCAGTCCAAAGCTTTTTTCACCACATCTTTCTGTGCCTTGGTTTTCTCTTTTTAAACAGTATAATAATCTCATATAGCTCTTATGAAGACAAATGAGTTAATCTATGTAAAGGTCCAAATACAGTGCCTGGAGCATAGTACGTGCTCCAAAAATTACTCTTAGTAGCTATTATTGTTATTATTACTATACCATGCTAATTCTGTCATCTTGAAAGACCCGCACTAATTCATAAGATGACCTATACATATTATCAATACGTATATATCTTTATCACCGACAATGCACATTCTCATTGATTGAATTGTCATGGACTAGACAACAGAAGGGTTAGAAAAATACATATGATCAACTATATTCATTTAAGTACATTAAATGAACTTACCCACACTGTCACTTTCACTATATTTCTGAGGTACTGAGGAGCAAGGAGAGTCACAGGTTGGTATGACATATAGCTCTACCTTTGTGGCTTTAAGCTTGGAGAGAGCAAAAATAATTTTGCATTGGATCCTTATCTTATTCAGCTACCTAGCTTTTGAAACTGAAAACTCTATGCAAATAAATTACCAAACATTATCTTTAAAACTCAAAGTTTTGTGTAAAATAATTTCACAAAACTGCAAAAGATTGTCCATTCACTATCTGATCAGGCTTCTGGCAATTTTGCAGCCCAAGAAATCAATAAAGGTCGTCAGTTGTACTTAACATCCTCCCATGGCAAACAGTCATTCTCAGGGTGTGTTGGAGATTTAGCCCAAGGAGTCTCTTTCCTGAGCACAGCATTCCATGCGTCTCTTGTGGGCAGATTCCTGAGTCTAGAGGTTTAGGAGCTTTGTGCTGGAGTTATGTAAGCAAACCGCCACCCTGTCTGTGTGTCTGTTAGCACAAGCTCTCTGTAGGCACACAGAGCTGCTTACCTTGAACGTCTGAGGAATGTACTGAGCAAAATAAGGGGGTGCTCTCTAAAGAACTTGGCTGAGGGGGTCTCATGTTTTTACATCTGGGATTTGACGACTCTATTTTCCTTTGCCTGTCATTCTACCTATCTGACTTTCTCTCTTTGCATCCTCGGACTCTCTGTATCTCATTCTAAATGCCCTTTGCTCCCTTGGGGTTAAATATTAAACTCGTTTCTACCTGAAGTCTGAAATGCCTGGGTCCACCATGGCTGATTCATGATAGAAACTTTAAGAAGGTTGCGAGTGACACCGCTTGAGGTCTAGTCGGAGTGGATGGGACTTTGGAGTGAATAGGACAGTGAGGAGGAAAAAGAGGAAGGAACCTTGTTCTGTTACCTCAGCTTTGAAAATGTATGTGTCACCAAACCTGAAGAAGTGTGACATGGACCATGTGACAGGGGGACATGAAGGTTAGTTAACTATTAAGCATGGAGTCAGCAGGTCTGGTTTTTAACAGCAAAAAGGGAGGTAAACAAGTGTTGTGCACTCTAAGGATCGGGGTCTATGAACGTCGGGCCAGCTGTCTCTGTTAGACAAAGAACCCTTGTGTTTTTTGAGATTTTCTTTCAGCCAGTCTGTGCTCTGTCAGATGTGAAAAACCATTTCTAGTGCTTTCCTTGTTTGGCATGGGCGGGGAGGAGGTAGTGTACCATCTTACTTTTTACAGTATACATTGTTTCTTATCACAGGCACATGATAATTCACTCATTTTCTTCTCTACTCATTTTAGTTCACTTGCTTTGCTTTCCTTCTTCCTAAGAGAACTGACTCACCTGTAAGCCACCCACTTCCATCTTATTATGCAAATGGTAACAAAATACCGAATTCAGAGTCATACTTTTTTTTTAATCTATAAGACACCTTAGAAATTTGCTAGTTCACTCTGTCATTTTATGGATGGAGAAAAGGTCTTAAAAAAACTGCCAATAATAATAGCAAATATTTATTGCAGTCTAATTATATGCCAGCTACTGGACTAAATGCTTTTTTTCTATGGATGATTTCATTTAATCCCCTTACAATTCCATGAGGCAGGTTCTAGTAAAATCCTCATAGGCAAGGAACTCAGCTCTCTAGCAAAGTTAAATGGGTAACACAGGGTCACATAGGGACCAAGTGGTGGGGTCAGAATTGGAACCAAGTCAGCCTGACTCCTGACGGCATCTCCCACCTGTGGCCACTGTTTGCCCAGAAGCACGAGCTCACACATGAAGGTGGTGGCTGAGCATCATCTAGATCTGGAACTTGCTCCTTGATGTTGCTCTACTTTCTGGACATTGCTGCGGGGACCGCTGCTGTGCCCCCCCTGCCCCTGGGGCAGCGATGATCCCGGCCTAGTACCTCTTCCCTGTGGCTGCCATTCCATCCTTGCTTTTCACCCTCAGACATCAGGGAGTTGCCCTACTTTCTTCTCAATATCATAACTTATTATTTGGTTCATTCTTGGGTTTTTTCCTGCTGCAAAACTGTGATTGTAGAACCTATATCTCCAGCTTCCTTCTTAGATGCTCTTCTGGAAGCAAACACCCAGACACTTTTGTTTTCATGCATGTGTTACATTTTACTCATTTAACACATGCTATAGATGCCTCCTCTTGCCGGGTTAGGTGCTAATCACTACAGGTGGGCAACCAAAATGTATTAATAGCTTGCAAGTCAGGGAGCTCTGGAGGATAGGAACTACATCGATGAGTCCTCTATCACTGGGACCTAACAAGGTAACCAGTACACAGTAACCGCTCAATTGATGTCTGTTATCTATAAGCATGTGTTTGTAGAAGTCTCTTCAAATTTACAATGCACTTTCTGAGATGGAAGTGAGCCTTGAACAGAAGGCTTGCTCATGACTCCTCTTTCTTGCCTCTTTTCTCAAATGGCCAGTGAAAGATGCTCCACCCTCCTGGAATTCCTGGAAGCGGGCTTGTGTGGGTCTTAGGTTTCCCTCGGTCCTGCAGTAAAGGCCAGACTGACATCTGCTGGAGCCAGGAGCCCTTCACCTCTCTGGGAGCTCAGAGAGGAGAAAGTGGCGTTACAGCAAGGACAGAGGAGAAACAAAGGGACTCCTTCTTGTAGAAGGACTCACACCCACTATCAAAGCAAGCAAGGCAAGTCCCCAAGACTCCAGGCTTCTAGAAAGAGTTTCTCAATGATAATACTTGTAGCTGTTAAAGACCCATAATGTGCCACACAATGCTAAGTGTTTTATATTCATTATTAAGTGGCCAATTTATGCACATTAACCAGTTCCAAATGCAAGTAATCACTTTCTAATGCTTTTCACGATGTTTCATCAAAGACACTTGACTTTTGATCTACCTTCCTTATAACCTCCATGCTGCAGAACAACTAGGTTATAAAGCCAGGGCTCTGGGATATAGCTGGACTTCACACCCACACATGCACGTGTGTACACACACATATACACACACCTGGAGGAATAGAAACTTTCATACCAAACACAGGATGTGAGAGTTGTTGGCATCTTATTCCTGACACATTCTTCCTTCTTGCACGTGCTTGTGTTCTTACATGAACCAGAAGTTAAGAAGAGTGTTGAAGTTTTCACTTAGAAACATGAACATGCATCTGGTTCTTGAAGGCTACCTCATTATCCTAGCTAAGTTACTGATGATGGCAGAGATTATTTTTAGGAGAGAAAGTGGCTGTTAATCATCTGAGGTTATTAGTGCCCAGAACACACACACACACACACACACACACACACACACAATGGCTCTGTATATTGTGGTTCCTTAAAACAATACCTAGATTTGTTAGGGGGCTTCCTGACCTCAGCTCCCCGCTGTGTGAAGCAGAAAGCAACATCCCCCTCCGGCCATGTTCAGCCACAGGATGAAGTGCCCTCTTCTTACTCCTTGGAAGTGGCTTCTGTTCCCATCACCCCTGTCGTGAATGCCTTTGGATGATGTCAACCTCTGAATATGAAAAAGGGCAAGTCCAGAAACAAAGTGTGCATTGGTGTGTTGGGCAAGTCTGCTGGGGTCACACAATCGGAGGGCTCTGTGAAAGCTGAGCCCAGCCCATGCGTGATGAACAGGGACCGCCTCTCATTGGCCTGCTGGACTCTCCCCCGCACTCCTCACCCCTGCCATCCCAGAGGGAAGCCCACTGCAAAAACGAAAATTGGGGCTCACACAGCTTTGCATGCAGAACTCACTCTTCTTAGTGCAAAGGTTTTTTTACAGTTACTGGCTATACTCTAGAGCAGTGGTCTCCAAACTATGGCCTGCGGGCCACATCTGGCCCACGAGGCCCTCTCATCCGGCCCGTGGAGACCTTTTTATCTGAATAAAATAATATTAAATAAATAATTAAAAACAACATCTATGTTTTGATTCTTTTTTATTTGGACCCCGAGTGTGTAGTCGGCCCCCAAACTGCTGTTTGATAGTTAATGTGGCTCATGGGCTGAAAAGTTTGGAGACCCCTGCCTAGACTAAGTTCAAGTAGAGTTTCCTTTTTCAAAAGTTATGTTGTGAATTACTGGGCAAGGCTATTTACTTGTGATCAGCCTTGAATTTTGTTCCCTTAACCACCAACGGATTTGCCCTCTCTCTTACTCTTTCCTTCCCCATTTTGACTTAAAATCTGTTATTTCTCCTTATCAACTTCCAGCAGCCTCTTCCAGCACTCATGGAACGTTGAACTCTATCTCTGGGATGCCGGTGGGGATAGGGTAGCATAAATGGGAGTGTGGGTGCAAACTATGCAATGGAAGAAGCCCTGGAGAGTCCATGGGGGGAGGCTATGTCTGTTGGTGAGTCCACAGAGGATGACAAACAGGAAACCGAGCCAACGCTAAGCAGCCAGGCAACAGAAAGATACACTGCTATTGTAGGATCCGAAATAGTGGACGGAGCCAAAAGGTATAATCTAGACAAGGCAGAAAGGCATGAGGAGTCAAAACAAGCCTGAAAGAGAGCACAGGATCCTTTGTTAGGAACGTCCTTTTATTCCCTATCAGCTAGGTGATACCTTTGTGAATCGCCTCCAGTTACATGAAATCACAGAACCCGGAAAGTATCCAGCCACATAACTGTTCTTGTTATATTGACAGTGGCTGGATTTTGTTCCGGACAGCCCTGTATGCCTTTCTAATTGTCTGCTTCATATCAACTCTATTTATATAGTTGCTTGTCTCGTCATGGAAGACCCTAGCTGATTCATTGTGGTGTACTCCACACTCCCAAGCATATAACTCCACGACAGCATGCTTTATCTTCAAACATATGAATTACAAACAGTACCAGGGTACTATTTTGATATCCGGAGTTGGGCAGTGATCCTGTAGAATGTCAAATGCACACAAAAATAAAACAAACAGTTATCGGCACCAGCCATCCACAACATTTATTTTATAATCTGTATAACAGGTTGTTATGAGGATTAAGTTGAATGAGATAATCCATGTAAAGAGCTTATTATATGCTCGACATATAAGTGCTTCACATTAGTATATTTGTTATAATAAGCCTGTGATGTTAGGCAACTGGGAAATGTAATTTTGGTAGACTGACCAGGTGCTTGCTCACCAATCCTTTCCTCTTCCTGAGCACGTAGGAAGTCTGCATATTCCATTCCCCTGTGCATCTGGGTGGGACAGTGTGACTCATTTCTGGCCAGTGGTACATGGGTAGAGGGTATGTATACAACTTCCATGGCTGGCTGCAAAACATCCTGTGAAATCTTATACTCCCTTTCCCTCGTTCACATGGGGCTAGAAGAAAAGGATTCTGCAATAAAGGGGCCACGGGATGGAAGGAGCCTGGATTCTTGAGTCATCCACAGAGGAGAGGTCATTATTATTTTTGTAACAACACCTGTATTTGGGGGTGGTGAATTGCCTCTCCCTAATTTTGTCCAGTTATAAGATGTCTGTTATAGTGCCCTAATCTCTCCTAGTGAAAGAATGAGTCCCACGTCAACTCTCTCTTCCAGGACTTTGAATTGTGAGCATTCAGCGCAAGGATGAGGAAAATAGTTGCAGTTCATTACCTGAGGTGTTTCCCCAGGCCTGCCTACCTTGGCCCTCTTTCTTCTCTAAGCCTGGCTCCAGAGCCTTCTGAAGACATTTGCTGGCCATGCTGATCTCTGGTGAAATATGGACTAGGATCAGGGCAAGGTGGTTGGGTAATCTTGGAAGAGCTCATGGTGTCAATTTTACAGACCAAGTGGAAATCAAGAACCTGAAATAGAACCGGATATCTCTGCCAAAGAGTTCAAGCGAGTGGAAGCCATCAGATTCAGGAGTTGTGGGGTGGAAAGATCTCCCGATTGATTTAGATAAGAATGGTACAGCAGTCAGAGTGGTTTCGGTGACAGAAAACCAGCCTGAACTAACTGAAGAGGGGGAGAGAAGACTTTATTGCTTCCTTTAACCACATTGAAATAGGAACAGTAATTACATAATTTATTGTCCACCTGGAATGCTTCTGAGGCCGAAAGAGGGAGCTACGGATGATTCAGCTGGGACAGCAGGTGATTAAATGATTAAACTGGGACTACCTGAGGCAAATTAGGGTGTGTGCTCATCTTAGTGTTAGGAAATCAGGATGACTGTATCCTGTAAGCTACCTCGGATCTCTCTGTTTGTGTTGCTGTGACTTTTCTCTACATTTTACTTCTCTGGCAAGAGCTTTATTCAGTTTCTGTAGCAGGGGACACAGATGCCGTAGGCTCAGGCTCCAATTCTTACAGCTTAATAATTAGACATGAAAGGACACTGGCATGAAATATCCTGCCCCAGAATTCCAAGGAGTCTGCCCCATGTCACATGATCATCCCGGAACCAATCTTTGGAACAAAGCAATGGCGTCCTACCATGGGTTCACCTGGGGCCACAGGCCAGTTTTGAGCAGAAGACATCGGAGCGCCAGGAAACAATAGGCCCCAAAGCAGCATGTTCCCAAAGAGAAGAGCTATTCGGGGAGAGAAAACCGTACATAGGCACTATGACAGCCTTTTACAGAGTGCCTGCTGCCAAGGTCACTGGCAATAGGAAACATAAAACACAGCTGACATAAAACATATGTTATAGAAACATAGCTGTCAGACGCTGGAGCGACTTGGCAAGTGGGTTAACCCGTGCCCTCTGCCATCCTGGGAAACCCTTGGCAATCCACTTCCACACAGTGGATTGCTCCACTTCTTTAGAGTATAGGGCATAATACCTAGTCCATTAGAGACCGGTGAGGCCCCAGAGCTCTGTGTTCCTACCATCCTCCAGCACTTCTCATACCAAGTAGCCTTACCCCTCCTAACCATCGGCAGAGCCCTGAGCACACAGGACACCTGGATTTTTAAATGGGGACTTAGGGAACAGAAAAGAGGGTGAGGACTCCATAGGAAAGGGTTGCAGAAGAGCGGGCTGGAGGCGGACTTCTCTTCCCTCCCGGACTGGCCAGGCTCCCAGTTCTGCCGCCTCGGGCTCCTGTTTCAGCCCCATTGTTGGAAAGCACAACCATTTATGATGAAACTTGGAACAGAGAGAGACGCTACCTCCCGTCACCCCGGGATGATCCTCTCTACCTTGCGGTCTGCTTGTTCCCAGCCCAGCCCTTCCCCGAGTGAAAAAGGAGGGGATAGGTATAAAGGGGGAGCTGACTGGGTGACTGGGCTCCAACCCAAGGAAGCCACTCAGCCCAGCAGCAGGGTGCAGGGCAGGGCTGGGCAGAACCCGATTTTGATTTCGCAATGGCCCCTTGCCACTCCAGGGAACACAGTGTTTACTGGCGAGTGCTCGCCACCTCAGCGTCACCTGTGCCTTCCAGAAAACGGCAGCCTTAACTCTAATTAATAAATAACCGACTGGCTCAGCCCGCACCCTGTGCGAGCAGATAGGGCTCTAAGTCGCAGCACTGCATGGTAGGAATGTCACCAGTGGGCCCCACCCTTCAGGAACAGCCAGTCAAGCTACAAATGCTGGACGCTGTGAACATTCATGGGAACTCCACATTATAAATGGGAGACCCCACAGCCACAGCGGGCTACTAGGTAAATCCTCTCTGGCTGGGCTGTAGGTTTCTGGGCCCATCTCATGAAATTCTTCTTGGAACTGAGCAGTCTGTGACTAAACAAACATTAACATCTGGTTCAGGATAAGAAGCGAATGAACTATATGACACAGCCCACCTTGGCCCAGAGTTCAGGGTTACGAAACAAATGACTGGTGGTCGCTACAATTATTTCAGTGCTTGTCTGTGGCCAGTGTCCATGTTGCCTGTCTCCTTTTGATCACTTATTCTTTCAAAGGCTTCCTCGGTCTTTTTTCTTCGTTCAAGACAATATCTCTTTTTCAACTTCGAAATCACATACATGGTGGTTCTGTGGTCCCCTTCTGGGCTGAGGCGCTCATTTGCATGGCTGTTGGGGTGCCGGTAGCTCTCACTGAGCGCTCCCCTGTGCTAGCCCTCTGCTCCAATGTGCTGCCCGGCACAGTTCACAACAGCTGAAGTGTAAGTCAACAAACGAGTGGATCAAGAAAACATGCCATATGCATACAATGGAAAATCATTCAGCATTTAAAAAAAGGAAATCCTGCCATTTGCCGCAAGACAGACAAAACAGGGAGGTGTTATGCTAAGTGAAATAATTCAGACAGAGACAAGTATTGCATGGTGTCACTTACGTAGGGCATCTAAACAGCAAAAACAAGAAAGGTCAAACTCATAGAAACAGAGACTAGAAAAGTGGTTCCCAGGGGCTGGGGCTGGGGAGATAGGGGTAGGTGGGCAAAAGGGTACAAACTTTTAATTATAAGATGAACATGGCCGGGGAATCGAGAATCTCACCCAGTGAGTATAGCTGATAAAACTGTATTGTATCATAGAAATTGGCTAAGAGAGTAGAACTTAAATGTTCTTACCAAAAAAAAAAAATAATAATAATAATAAATTAAAGGATATATATAGAGAGATAAAGGGACACTTCATCCAAGGTCATGCCCTTTGGAAAGCATGTATCTTTAAAGAAAGGACCCATTTGCTGAACAGGAAATGCACGAACACTTAAGAAGACTCAAAAGAGAATATGTGGTCAATAGGCCATCTAAATGCCTGACCCCTTCTCTCCATTTGGGGATGATCTAAAAGACTCTCCGAACCTTAGAGCTCCCTGTGGGGCTGGGGAAGCCTTTGATTTAACTGTGTTCTCATCACCTCCTCTCTCTGCTCAGTCATGCCCTGTCTTTCACACACACTGTTCCTGAGAGCATCCACCCCAATGAACTTCTTGCACGCAAGTCTCTGTCTTGGAGTCTGCTTCCAGATCACCTGACCCTGATAACGTATAAACACAAAAAAAGTTCATTGACTGTAATTCTACAGATTGATGGATTTTTACAAAATGAGCATTCATCTGTAACGAGCACCCAACCCAAGACACAGCCCATGTGCTCACTCCCATCACTGAAAGTAACCGCTAGTGTTAAAATGCCAAAAGAGTTCGTTCACCAGGCACTAACAGAGCCAAACACTAAATACTGAGAATTACAGCGGAGAATATTGTTTATTTGATGAATGGCGCCATCTAGGAGAAGAGGAAGCTAATGCTCAAAAGCCTGAACTCCCCGATGGTGTGTGTGTGTGTGTAAGTTAAAGATTATACAGGGCAAAATCACAAGAGACAGGTGTGTGGGTTAGCGGTTGGGGATCATGCTGGAAGCGATTGGTCGGAGGTGAGGTAAGGGTAGTGAAACATTTTTTCAGGTCTTAAGGACAGCTCTGAGATCTTTCCCGGGTCTCCAGCAATCAGGTCTCATGGAAAAGTAGCCAAGGGTGTTGTTCCACCTTAGGGTTCAGGAACTGAAACATAACTTAGATCAAAATACCATCTTTAGCTTGCCAGATGTTGGGACTGTGTGACCATTAGTCAGGTCTGGACTACTGTCTTCTGCTGCCTCGGGGTTGCTGATTATCTGGGGGACAGGCCACGTCTCTGTGGGGTATATATACAGAGAGAGAGATGATTTCTAGAGCGAGGATTTAAAACTAAATGTAATCAAAGTCATAAGGACCTTCGGTTTCACTAGTATCACTTCTACCATAGATTCATTTTGTCTGTTCTGATGCTTTATCTAAACAGTGTCCTATACTATATACCCTTTTTGTGTCTGGCGCTATTGCTCGATGTTTTGTGAACTTCTCTCATGTTGTGACATGAGTTTGTACATAATCATTCCCATTGCTATACAGTATTCCATTGTGAACACATAATGTGGTTTATTTTTCCACTCTTTGGTTGATGGGTAGTTCCAGTTTGAGAAAATTATGAATGGCACTGCCATGAACATTCTAGAATACGTCTTTTGATGATGGGCCTCAGCACTCATTTCTGTAGGGAACTGCATATATTTAGTTTTAGTAGATAGTGTCACATAGGATCCCAAAGGGGTCGTACCAAATTATATTGCCAGTTGTAGCACGTAAGTATTAAGACTAACACCTTTCAGCTGTGGTGACGAGTATGTGCTGGCAGGACATTGTAGTTTTAATAATTTCCCTGGAGGCCAAGGAAGCTGAGCACATTTTCATACGCTTATCGACCACTTGGCCATTCTCCTTTGAGAATGTCTGTTCAAGTCTTTGCCTATTTTCTCTTGGGTATCCAGACAATCCTTTCATTGCTGCTGGCTGTTGGGAAACCCTCCAGATCATATTTGGTAGATAGGGAAAGAGGAATGGTATTTTGTCCCAGGACAGAGTAAAGGACAGATGAAGTTAGCATGCAGGGAAGTACACAGGAGGTGAAGTACACATGGGCTTCAAAGCTGCTAGAAAAGGGAAATAGAAATGAGATTCATCCATAGCAGCAACGCCATCGCTTCACGTGGGGAACAGTAAACGGAAGTGGGGTTGTGGGAGCCAGGGACACAGATGGGGTCCAGCTGTTGGATGCAGGAAAGCCAACGTGGTGGCTTTGAGTGGGTGCCAGCAAGAATCCCAAGAATTCACTCAGCTGATGAGACCTTGCCTAGAGGAGACATGTTATTTATGAATGCCAGGAAAGTTAGAAAAGGCCGTGTTTCCTGGGGAGCATCCCCAAAAGAGGTTAGAATGAAAGAGGATGGTCATCGTCACTCATGGGTATGCAGGCGAGATCATTAAGTGGATAATGCAGTTTAGAGCAGAATAGAGGGGACACACTTTTTTCCCAGGCTCACCCAGCCACCACATGTGAGAAATAACAAGGGCAGAGTGACCTAGAACACAGAAGCATCCGTCTCCTGGCAGTTGCATACCTGGGGAGCAGCCCCCCAACCTGGGACAGCAGGAGAGGCCCCAGTCAGACCTATTGTGACTTTGCAACTTCTTGTGACTCCAGAATCAACCTCCTGGTGCCCCAGCTCAAGCATTGGACCTACCCCAGAGGACTAAATTCTCAGTGAATGTAACAGTTTAGTTTCAGGGAACTTGACCTGACTTATGATACATCTGAGTTCACAAATTAAAAACGGTGTTGCCAAAGGCTCCTTCTCTGAATGAAAAAAACAAAAACAAGCCAACAAACAAAAAAACACAGAAGCAAGAAGAGTCCTCACATCCCAAAGCCTGGGGCTGTCTTTGTATTTACAGCTTCCAGATGAGTCAGATGACAGTTGAAGGATTAGATCTTCTTGTTGCCTTGAAACAGGACAAATCTGAGCCCAAAGCCATAGAAAAATCATGAAAAGAAGCAAGTAATTTGTCCAACCCATTTAAAAGGTGGGAAAGGCTGTAAAGGTGAATGGAGCTGCCTCCCTTATGCTGAGCACAGCCCTGCAAATGGAGTGCAGAGGTGAAAGTCAGCCGTGAAGGGGAGAGAGCTAAGGGCAAACCTGGGGACTGGTGGGTTGTGGTTGCCTGTGGATTCCGTGTCTGTCACAGAGGATGCATGGCTGTCTTTCTGCCATGAGAAGACACGTGGCTGAACTTCAGGTGGGTCCTGGTCTGGGGAGACTATTTTTTGAAGAGAGGCTAAGCTGAAATGCCTAAATGACAGGTGGATAATGGAAATGTGTGAGTGGTGGGGCTGTGGTTAGAATCCACGCTCCACCTCATGAGCTCCATTCACATCGTTGTTTTAGAACAAAGTAGGACAAAGTCACTGAGCTAGGTTGCCAGGATAGCTCAGGTTGAGCGCTTGCCTTGCAACTGCCATTCCTGGGATCGAATCCCGGCTCAGCCTGTGCAAACCCACATGCTGAACTGTGGTGATGCCTCCCATGCGGGAGGCCCCCAGTTCGATTCCCACCCCTCACGGCCCCACATCCACCTGTGTGGAATGAAACTATGTTATGACAAATGACGTACAACTATGGAGACTGCTCTGCCCTCCCGTCCACCACCCCCGATCCACTGTCTCTCTCTCACCTTCTCTTAAAAAAATAAATCTTAAAAAACAAACAAACAAACAAACAAACAAAAACAGCTCGGTACCCCCCAACACTGCCCTCGACCATACATTTATAGCCCCGATTAAAAGGGCCAGAAGCTGGCAAGAGTGCTCCACACCTGCAGGTCCCAGTCATGCTGTTCCCTGCACGTGCCACTTCAGCCTGTGCCCAAATCCAGTCTTGCCTAGGAAACGTACCCCAGAACACGGCAGTAGTTCTTCCTAGAGGTGAGGGTAGAGGGGATCATATTAATTCCATCCCCGCGTGGCTATTTAGTACGCTACAGTTTAGAATCTATACCAGTAAATATAAATTAAGGGGGATTTTGAATTGATCAGTGCCATCTGGGTACGAATATGTGTTGATTTCTAGCGGTATTTAAACTGTGTCTCAATTAGGGAGCTCAAGCCATTAAGCCCACAATTACAGGTGACATTGACTGTCCTTCCAATGAGTCACGCATCATATACTTGACAGGGATTGTCTCCTGCTGCCTCATTTGATGATTGCAACAATCCTCTGAGGTGAGTTTTGTGATTATTTCATTTTATAGATGAGAATGCTGAGGTACAAAGAAGTTAAGTAACTTTCCTAAAGTCATACACTAAGTGGCAGAGATGAGATTTGAACCCAGGGGTGTGGCCAAGGTACCATTAAACTAACAAACTAACTAACGTATGTATGTACATACACATGTACATTACATTTGTTTGCCCCCCTCAATAGCTCCATCAATTGTCTTGATTCTCACCTAAGATGATGAAGGGAGTCACCCCAGAGCCTTAGATCTGCAGGTGCCCCATTCCCACGGCCTGGCAGAAAGAGAGGTTCATGAGAGGTGTTAGTTGCAGCCCCTCGATCTGCTTCTGATTGGAGCATCATTATTTGCATTCCTCAGAACAATGGTGAGAGTCTCAGAGTTCTGGCTGCATGTTAATGGCCAATTGGAGCATGTGAGAGCCCCATTAGTGTGACACCCTGACACATCCATCCTGGGGGTATGGTTAGGGCTGCTGTCTGGTCCCCAGGGCTGACTCCCCAAACTGGGGAGGCCAGTAGCCTCCTTTTGACCTCCCAGGCCTGAAAGACATGCCCCCTGAGGAGTGAAAATGCTTTGGGGGTGCAGAAGCTTAGGGCTTCTGCTGAAGATGAACAAAAAGACTTTTAAGTTCAATGCCATTCAAGGTACTTTCTGCTTCAATATCTCTGGGCTTAATATCAGGCCCCTAGAGAAATAAGGACATGAGGGATTATTAATAAATCAAGCAGCAAAGGGGAGCTAGGCTGACATGCACCCACCCTTAGGAAAGGAAGAGAGCCAAGCTGTCTTGCTTAAGATTTAACAAAGCAGTTTTGCCCAAAACGGAGAATATTTCAGGATCGGAGGCCTCTAATAGGCTGTAGCTCTTGTAGTGTCATCTGCATTCTCTCTGCCTGGTGAGGGCCTGGCTTCCTCCTGTCTTGTCTCACGTTGGCTCCTCTGGCCTTACAAAAAATCGAAGTTTCTGACACCTCTTAGACCAGCCCTCAGGCTCTGCCTTGGGCAACCCCACCCTTTCCCACAGTGACAGGGACGTGGCTCTGCACGTTCTTCACGCTGCTGCCTCCTGGAGCAGCTTCACAGAGAACTGCTTAGAGAAGCTCAAAGTCAAGGCCTTCTGCTAACCACAGTGGAGCACCAGGTTGCGGAGAAGTGGCTATCCCTTTCCAGAGCCGTCACTGAGAAGCAGGGTAGGAAATCCCTCTTCCTCTTGGCTTTCTTCTTCAAGGTTGAGGTTTCAACCCAGAGAGGGGGAATCAGGACCCGCATCCTTCTCTCTTTCTAGTCACCTTCCCACAGTTCCTTCAGTTATAACAGGTGAGCTTTTGTCTTATTTCCCTGACATGGTAGCCGCCTTTAAACACGGAGCAACGAGCCTCATGTCCTGGTTGTCACAGGCCGAACAGGTGGCTTCTTTATACTACAAAGAACTCCGTGGGCTAGTCTGGTAGATCTAACCTGGACACAGAATGGGCTCCATAGCTAAAAGCCATGGCAAGCCCTCATTACCTCTTCCCATGAAGCCTGATTTTATTGTCTTATAACGAGGGCAAGTACTTTATATCTATCACCCTGAGGTTTGGTAATAGCTCCTCCTCAGAGGTGAATGCATGCAATAAAACATGATTCAAGGATGAAATTAAAATGTACAGCTGTAACATTTGGGAACCACATGTTTAAAAGTATCACAATCTAAGCATTCCCCCCAGGCCTCCTTTATGTGGGAGATTAGCACATAATTAAATTGGGAGTGTACGAGGGCTGTCTGGGAAAAATCCAGCCATTGTCAAGGTAACGAGAACGGTTCCATGACTGGATATTATCCGGACAGACCTCGTGTTTCTTCTCTGGAAGGTGGCTCACCATGAACTCAAACTGAATTACTCGTCTTTAACAACACTTGTCAAGCACCTATGCTCTAAAGCAGGGGTCTCCAAACTACGGCCCGCGAGGCCCTCTCATCCGGCCCGTGGAGACCTTTTTATCTGAATAAAATAATATTAAATAAATAATTAAAAACAACATCTATGTCTTGATTCTTTTTTATTTGGACCTCGAGTGTGTAGCCGGCCCCCAAACTGCTGTTTGATAGTTAATGTGGCCCGTGGGCTGAAAAGTTTGGAGACCCCTGCTCTAAAGTAAATGGAGACTTTATTCCTGGATCTTTTGGTGGATTGTCAATCCTTTTCAGCTTGAAGCCAGTGTTCTCTAATTCAGGATGACCACTTGAGACAATGTGGTGTAGAAAAACTCAGTCCACGCTGGGAAACATAGCTGTGGTCCTTGTTTTGCCACTCTTGACCTCGGGGATTTACAATAATAAAAGTGGCTCACTTAATAACCTCTTTAGACTTGAGTTTCCTCATTCAATGAAATGCTCCTGTGAAGATTCCCTCCCTATCTATGTAGCTTTACTTAAAACGCTCGGTCAGCGATCCTCACTTATAATGTTATGAAATGCTGCCCTCTTGTGGTTTCTTGGGTTTCACCTAGTTTAGAGAAAGTTTTTAAATAGTAGTTTTAAAATTTTAAATTGGTTAAAATTCTTAATTTAGAAATTGATCTGTTATGCTCAGCTCCTATTAGACCAAATATTCCTGATACTTGTAATATAAAAAAATAAAGTTCCCTTCTCAATACCAACCTCCTTCTTCAAGTGGCCATCCTTGCACTAGGAATGGCGAAATGAAGCCACACAGATGAACTATCCTGTTATAACCCACCTGTCACTTGGGGACACTTCGTCCTTGGGGAATTCTGGAAAACATGGTCTGGTCCAAATACAAATTTTAGTGCCTAGGATCTCTTATAAACTTTAAAATGATTTTCCTTGTTCAGTTCCCTCACTGAGACTCAGTATAAATCATATTTTTAATTAAATATGTTAATAAAGGTATAACATACATAAAATGCACAAATCCTGTGTATAGCTTAATACATTATAAAAAAATGGAACCAATTCTATAACCAACACTTGAATCCGAGAAAGGAACATTACTAGCAACCCAGAAGTGCCTCTGGATCCTTTTCCTAATCACGACTCCATTCTTTATCCCTAATGTAACCATTCTCTTGATTTCTAATATCATGGATTCAAAGAGTTGATGGGGAGGGAAGCATTCTATATCTTGATCTGGGTTGTGTACCGAGATGTCATTGGGATTTATTACATATATAAAACTACAGTGAGGGGAAGCCAGATGGCTCAGTGGGTTAAGTGCTCACTTTGCAGCCCTGGGGACTGAGGATCGAATCCCAGCCTGGCCCATGCGGACCCATATGCTGAACTGGAGAGTTCCCTCAGTTGGGTTCTCTCCGGGGTGAGACCCTGACCCAGTTCCTGCCCTGTGCAGCCCCGCGCCCACCTGTGGAATGAAACTCTGTGGAAAAACCAGTGATGTACAACTATGGAGATTGTTCTGGGCCCTCCCCCTTCTCTCTGTCAAAAACAATAAAAATAAATCTTAAAAAAACAAACAAACTACGTTGAGCTCTACACTTAAGATCTGTGCACTTTGCTGTATGCACATTATACCTCAGTAATTTATTACAGCTCTTCTAGTTGTTATTAATAGTAGAGCTGGCCCCAAATAGCCTTCCCTTTATGTTGACAACTTGCATAATCATGGTATACTTATCAAAACTACAGCAATAGCTGTGTTAGGTTGGGCTGACTCCACTCACCTAGAATTCTAGCAAATGATGTTGTTCTGTCTTGTGAGCTTAGAAATGAGGAGATGTCTTTCCTGTCACTTCAAGGCTTACTGTTGGATGGCTAGCCACACCACCACTTACCTCTGCCAATGACTTAGACATGTGGCAGGCGTGAGGAGTTTAGACATCATTATTAGAGTGAGAACCATCCAGTTGTGCATTAAATAGGGTGGTGGGAAGGAGATACAGGTGTGTGAGTGAGCGAGAATGCTGAACATTGAGCGGGGAGAGTAAAAGAGGAAAGGCAGCCACTGGGGCAGAAAAAGAGCCCATGTGGACACTTTCTATGTGTCAGGCACTTCTCGGGCCTGTCTCATTTAGACCCCACAGCGTCTCCACCTCGTTAGGTTTTCACTCTTCATTTTAGTAATGAGTAACCTAAGAGACATGAAATATGATACTTTAAGGTCAGACCACTCGTGAGTGTCAGAACTTGGGATTAAAGATGTGTGTGCTAAGTCCCCATTATGTATATACTTTTTCCTTTGCACCTCTGGGCTGCCATGAATATAATAATTGACATATGATATATGATATGACTTGACATGATATAAATTAGAATAGGTAAAAGAGATAGCTGATCTTCCTATAAACATTTACTATACATTACCCAAGTTATATACATTATCTTACTTAGTTCTTATAACATCGAGAGGACACAACCAACCACCAGTTGACTTGCAAGCTGGGTCCCCTGTCCTTGGAATATACGCTCTGCTCTACCCGATGTTCCCACAAGTGGGAGCCATTTTCAAAGACACAGCCTTGAGATAATAAAGTGTCATTGAGACCATCTGGGTGATATTTGTGACAGCACTCAGTTAAGGCCTCTACTCATATATAGACTTCTAACCTTCTGGCCACCAGAGACAATCCTCATGTGTACATTCCACGCTTACTGAAGCTGCCCCTACCCACAAGGTGCTTTCATCTTCTTTCTCCAGCTAGGTCCCTGTACATCAGACTAAAAAAAACAGATTAACAAGAGAAAAGCGAACAGAAATTCATTAGGAGTACCCAGTGATGAGTAACTTGAAGGGCTGCGTAACTAGAACTTGGACTTACGTAACATCTTAAGAGAAGAAAAAATATGGTTTTAGGTAAGTGATAAGACAAAGGGAAAGGACGTTGGGCTTCTAGAGGCAGCAGGTTGTGGGAAGGCAAATATACGGGGAAGCCAATGGTTGATGAGGGCTAGTTTTAGCCAGATTTGTTATGGTAGGTTCCTCTCCTGCAGTCTCTGGGCTGATAAAAATCTGGCTTTGTCTCCGGTGATTAACGTCTGTCCTTCCTGGAAGACAGGAGAAGGGAGAACAGCCTTGTAAAGAAAGCTATCTCCTGTGCTTAGGCAAATAGGGGCAGAGCAGATCATTCTTGTATCTGCTTCTTCTCAATTCCCTTTAGCTCAAAATAATTCTTATACCAAAGTGGCATGTTTGGGGATGGCATATCCAACCACGCTCCAGGGAAATGACCAGACATTGTTTTTTTTGTTTGTTTTGTTTTAATCAAATAATTGTTCAGCAGATTACAAGGGAAAAGCAGCAATGCTATGATTCTTGACATACACCCAGGTTATGTATGAAGGTTACAGGGAAGAGGAAGAACTAGAAATGTGTGAAAACTGGTTTTGAAGGAGAGGACCTTTAAAATGTGTGTACTGTTTGACTCAGGAAATACAGTGATGATGTTTGTAGGAGTTTCTAAGGAATGATCATAGCTCTACGTGAAGTTTAAATGACAACAATAATTATAACAGCAAAACAAATTGTGTCTTGTATTCAGAAAGTCTGGGAGAACATATACACCAAGGTGCAAACCATGGTGTTCTGGTGTGGGTGATGGGATGGTGGTAAGATAACCTTTTTGTTTCTTTCTATTGCTAATGTTACCTATAATTAATATGCCTTCCTTTTATAATGTCCACAGAAGTTTTTTGTTGTTGTTGTTGTTTTGTTTTTTGTTTTCATTTGGGTGGGGGTCTTTTCTGAGTTTGAAAGCCATTTGAAAGAGTTATCCATTCCAGGAGTAGAAGTTAAAATCCCATGGAAGAGGAATCAAGTTGCAAATGGGAGGGTTGGGAAAACATTAAAAAACTAGGCTTCCTCAGCTCACACTATGTGTACTGACATTAAGTTAGATCTGCACCAGCCCACACTTCTGCCTTGAAATGATTCCCCAGTAGAAACACCTGAAGATGTGGAGTGAATCTCTGTTAGGACAGCGAGCCTGGAAGAATGCAGGGTCCTTGCCAAAAGGGAGTTCAAATTCCTTCAGAGTTCGTGTTCCATTTCACCATAATTAGCTGACTTCCTGGTCTCCTTTCCAAGAATCTCCCAAAAGCTTTGGTGCTTAATCAGGTCTTGGGGGTATGAACCATTTGAGAATAAATATTTTCTATACCAAAGACATGTCAGATGCTGAATCAAGTATCAGCCCTGGTCCCTCAACAATCTTAAGATTCTTTCAGGTGTGGAAAGAATGAGAGAGATGCCATGATAGATGTTATGGGAGGATTAGGTGCAAATATCTGTGGGGCCCAATCCATCATGTATAGAAGCATCTTTGGAGCACAGCCTCGAAGAAATGCATTCCAGCATTTTGCCAGCATCGAGACATGGGTTTCCTCATGAAAAGAAAATACAGGATACTAACAGTTAGGGCTCAATGACCTGATGGTGGGAGGAAAAAAGGAATCAGCATGAGGACAAAGGAACAGGCCACAGCCAGGTTCACACACTCAGATCTGGGTAAAGTCACTTGGGTGTAGGCTTCTATCTTCTGTAGAGCTATTTAGTATCTAGGAATGAAAGACATCCCCCCAAGTGAGGCTGTCAGTAGAAAGGGAGTAGATGAGGGTGGTTGTCCTTCAATGGAGTCTTCCAAAAGTTTAAGGGTAGTTTGTGAAGTTGAAATGACTGAGTTGAAGTCTTCCCTGGAAGCATAAACTAGAGGAGACAACCCTGCAAATCCTTTCCAGTGATGATTCCATTATTTTGCATGTGTTCCTTGGCTGGAATGAGGTCTCATTTTTTCTTCCACTACCTCATTTAACTAACTCCAGATGAAGAATCTTACAGCTTTTCACTCTTTAAGAATCTATCTTGTTCATGGATCTTTCTAGAATTGTTTAGAGAAGCATGGGGACAGACATTTAGTAAGGACCTCAGAAGACCACGAGTTCAAAGGACACGATAACAAATCCTTTTCTTTGCAAACATGCAAGAAAACGCCACACTAACAAGATTAACTGTGCATAAAAGCAGCTGTTGTGATACAATGAAAGAGTTTGGAACAACAAAAAGAATACACTTGAGACTCCAGGAGAATTCCATTTGCATGCATCACAAAATTAGATAAAAAGGAGAGACTCTGTGAAGCCATCCAAGTCAATTCTTTTCTTCCAGATAGCTCCACAGACTTGGTGAGGGCCAACAGTCATTTAAAGTATGAAGTGCAAATGTATAAGCTATATTCATAATGTTTAAAGGGAACTGCTTTCTGAGACATACTTCAGGTTTATCAGATTTCAGACCCTCAACAACAGAAATTTTGCTTTTTCTAGATGTGGTTGGTTTGAAGTACTAAATACATTTACTAAAAGGTTTTACAGTATTGTAAATGAGTGTAAATTGCATCCCAGTAGTAAATCTACCACGCTACATCCACTTATTTCAAAGATCAGAAGAATACATTTATTTTGATCACTGATTTGAAACCTCTTAGATGAAAATGCATTTTTGTTCTATGTTATAAGAGATTTTTGAAATCTTGTTCAATTCTGTCATCACAGGTCATCATAAATTATTTCATTATCACAAATGCTGACAGATCAGACTTGGCAAGTTCACCTCCCAGGAGGTTTGGAGAGCTGAAGTTTGTCAGCATTTCTCCCGTTTCAGGCTGGGTCTCCATGCAGGGTGGCTGTAGACAAGGAATCTATCTAACCGTTTATGGTTCTGCATTCTCCTGTGGGTTTCTAAATGAAAGTATTGAGGGTGAGGGGGTCGGGGGGAGTTGAGAAATCTAGCAAATGAATTACTCAGCGAGTTGAACCCCATCTTGAAGACATTGTGTTTCTTGGGATTCTGCCTAAATGAATGATGCCATGTGCTCTTCTATAAACGCAGGTTTGTGGTAAGGATCATGCACGATCCTTTATTTCCAGAAGTTTGCAAGCAAAAAGGCCGTCCCATAAACATTTTTTTCTCATCCCTCTTGAAATCAAGATATTCTGATCTGGGAAGCAAAAGAGAAAGACGAATCTGGATGCTGGAGTTAAATCCAACCACATCACTCATGATTAGAACTCCACTTCTCATGCAGGTAAGATTCAAAGTCTTGACCTATAGGCTTTGCACTATCTGGACCCAGGCAGCTCTCTGAGATCATCCCTCATCTGTGTCCATCTTGTTCACCGCTCTGATGCCTCATATGCTTTCTTGCAGTCCCTCCTTCCTCAGAGACTTTGCATTTTTGATTCTCTGTGCCCTTCCTCCAGTTAGTCCCAAGGCTGGCTCTCTGCCTTCAATCTCTGCTCAAAGGCTCCCTCCCCAAACTCATCCTTGACCTCCCCATTTCTGCCTCTTGTTTTATTCTTTTTCCCAGCATTTACCAATGACATATGTTATGTATTTATGGACTTATGTGTTTTCCATCTGTGCCCTACCATGAGTAAGTTCCAAGAAGCAGGAACTTCTTTTCTTTGCTGTGTATCCCCAACACTCCAAATATCATCTGGCAGGTTGTAGGTGCTGAATAAGCATT